>JAPYZK010003407.1:0-12755 GCA_030522785.1 Platygaster equestris | reverse complement strand
TACGAACTGATATGAATGATGGGGGAAGGGTGGGGGGGGGATGCAGTTGATATGTTATCAACGTCATTATTTTTGGGGGGTAGGGAGGGGGTGAATTTTCCTCCCTCATCCCTACGCCCCTGATTTAAAAAATCCATAGTCTAACAATACATAAATGCCGTATTTCAGGTATTCGGCGCTATCCGCCATTTTTAACGACAGATCGAGTATGCAAAAAAAAATTCATATTACCTCCAGCCTTGCCCGGAAAAACGCCATACACTCTGGAACCAGGAGATAACGTTTGTTTTTTGCTCGGCCCGATGTGTCACGATGAACAATATTTTCCAGAGCCGGAAAAGTTCATCCCGGAAAGATTCCTAAACAAAAAAATGCCACTCAACCAGCCACCTTATATCCCTTTTGGATTGGGCCCCAGAGTGTGTATTGGTCAAAGGTTCGCCATTATGGAAGTCAAAATGGCAATAGTTCAATTATTAAGAAGATTCAATTTAAAACTATGCTCTAAAACAAAATGGCCTGTAGATTTCACAGAAAGTAAGTTTCTGATTTCGAACAAGGATGGATTTTGGTTGAGAATTGAACAAAGAAAAAAACTGTAAATTTATTGCGCATTTGTAACGAACAAACATTGTAAATAAATTTTTGGTAGTTTCAAATGTTAATGTATTCAGTGAAAAATATATTTGACTTTGGTAGATGTTCGATATTCCCTTTGTATTGGTTTGTCGTGTATTATGTGTTTGAAATCGTATGTCTTGGAATCCATTTTTTAATGAATGCCGAAAGAACGCCGTGAATTTTTTTTACGTACATACCTTAATTTCTTGATTATCATCTACAAATAGTTATCGATCAATGTGCTGGTTGTGCTGGGATATAACACCGACTTTCGAGGATCAATAATTAACAGCAATCAGCATTAGTCAGCATTAGTTAACGCGGTTTTCACTACTTAGTTGCACTTGGTTACATTCGACACGGCTAAACGCGGAAGTGAAAAAAACCGTTACGACCGTTTCGCTGAAAAAACTGTACGCGCGCGCGCTTTTTCGCCTTCGGCAATCTTCGTGTGTCTTCGGCTTTTCTGCACATTTAATTTTGAAATATATATCGTTAAAATAAAAACCTTTTGTAAATGTAATATCTTGCATTTGAAAAAAAATTGTAAAAATTTTGATTTAATAATTTGCGTCATAATTCACGTAACAAAGGATTTTATTTTTCAAATACAGTACCGGAAACAACTCACGCGTCACCTACAACTGATTCAAATATAGGAAATATAGGAATGTCCAACTGCAGTCCAACTGTCAAAATATTGTCAAAGATTTGTTGTTTTTGTTTTTCCCAACTGGAATTTGTGTTAATGTTGATCGTGAAAAATGTCGATTTGCGCGTTAAATAAAGAAACCGCGAAACTTATAACGACATCGCAAGTTATCACTTCGATTTACAGCGTTGTTAAAGAACTGATCGAAAATTCCCTCGACGCTTTTGCAACAAGGATCGAAGTTAACCTCGTAAGTTGCGTATTTTTAATGATTATTGTAAAATTTATTAATATACAACGTTGAATATGTGTTTAAATGTAGAATTTGAGTCTTGTTACAGTTGATGAGTAATTTAAGCATTTTTCTGGGCGTTTTAAATATCTATTTTGCATGATTTTGCAGTTTGGACAAGTTTTCAAACATTTGTTTAATTAATCGTTTTAGGTGGAAAATGGCCTTTCTTCGATCGAAGTCTCTGACAATGGAGTTGGAATAACCAAAGAAAATGCTTCTTTTGTTGGTTTGCAATCTTATACTTCAAAAATCAGGGATATGAGAGATTTGGGTAGATATATATTTTTATCAATTGTTATTAACAATAGTTGATATATTTTGTTATAATTATTGATTATTATTTCCTATTTTATTTTGATTATTATTGATATTATATTGTAACTTACACTTACATTATTTTATTAAAAAAAAAGAACAGTTTAGTTTTGATTTTACTCATTAAGAAATTTGTTACTATTCAATATTCTGATGAATCATAAACTTTAACTTGAATTTATGTCAAAAATGACGTATTTTCATTGAAAATTTTGGAAATGAGTTAAAGGGATTTTAATTGTTTAACAATTAATTTTTTTAGAAAGTTTATCTACATACGGATTTCGAGGTGTTGCTTTACATGCACTTTGCGCTCTTGCCAACGTTACAATCAAGACGAGACCAAGCAATGAATCAGTTGCAACAGTTTATACTCTGAATCACGATGGAAACATAAAAAATGCAGAACCAAGTCATGGACATCCTGGTATTTTTTTACATATACACATATTTTTTACTTCAAAGTTACAAATATTTCTCTAAAATTTTGAAGAGATTATTTGTAAAGAGTAATCAGCTCCAAAATTGAAAAATTTCTCAGTATTTTTCTAGTTCTAGAACATGAAAAAATTAAACCTCACAAAGTTTAGAGAAACATTTGTTAGTTTGAATAATACATTACAAAAATTCAGAATATTAAAATGAAACTTCGAATCTAAATTGAATAATTATAAATTACACATTTCTGTTTTCGGAAGTTTTAAAACTTTTGTACATCTAAACAATTATTTGCTCAAAAATAATTCTTTGAATTCTCGATATTTTTGGCAAACTATTTCTTTAGCTGTATACATCAATAATATATGAGAGTACAAAAATTTCCTATTCATTGTTATATACGTTTATTGATTTCTTCAGGTACAACAATCAAAGTACAGGATTTGTTCAAAGAACTCCCAGTGAGAAGAAAAATTCTGTTGGACAAAAAACATTTGAAACAAGATATGGCCGAGATCGAGCACTTGTTAAAGGTTTTCAGTATTTGCAGGCCAATGACTTACTTTAGATTGACTGTAAATGGCAAGGATGTTTTTTCTAAACAAACTTCTAATAGTGTCATAGAATCTTGCTTTTCTGTAATTGGCTACAAAATCGTCCACAATTTGGAGTCCATTGAAAAAGTTATAAACGAGGTAATTATCGTCTTTTTTTTCGAACTGTAACAAATTTTTAATTTTTGGCCACTGTAAAAAAAATAAAAATAAAAAATTTTTCATTGTTAAACGTTGTGATTTGACATTTTCATACATTATCGAAGAAATTGTACTGATTATTTTTGACATATGTAAATATCATCATGTTGATGATGCTAACTTTTGAAACATTTTTTTTTTTCAGGTCAAAGTGCACTTGATGATTCCCAAAAAAGAAATGGAAGAACTGAGTAATCATTTTTTTTCCCAAAGTTACATGATAATCAACGACAGACCTGTAAAAAACAAAAGTTTTGAAAAGGTAAATTTGGATGGTTTGTGAAGAAATGAAATTCCAAAATCCGCTATATAAAAAACGATTATCTAAAAATGACTAATTTTTGCAGATGGTGACGAAAAAAATTAGCGAGTATTTCAAAGTCAAAAGTACAAAAAAGCCAGTTTTCTTCATGAAAATGACAATTGATCCATCAAAAGTTGACGTTAATCTTGAGCCCAACAAAGACAAAGTTTACATCGCAAGCGAAGTAAAAACTTCATAATTTTCACAAACGACAAATTTTTCTGTAAGTTGTTAATGATTGATTATTTTTTCTTTGTAGGAAAAAATTCTAGATGATTTAGAAGAAATCGTAGCTAAATATTACGGAGTTGAAGTTTCCAACAAAGAAAAAAATCTTGACAAATCTGAAAGTGACGTTGACACTTCACAAATGAATGACAGCATCATTGAAACTGACGCTGAAATTGTACAGCCAATCGTCAAAAAACGCAAAATCGACAATGGCATTGAACACACAAAAATAGTTGATGTTGAAAAGAATGTTGAAAAGAATGATAAAGTCGAAGGTACATTTCGAAATAATAGAATTTTGAAATAAATTAATTTAAATCAGCAAGTTCAGCAATTCATAATGAAAAACCTGATGTTGTAAACATCAAAACTTCTAAACATTTTCCTTTTTTTTTCAGACGAAAACATCAATAATTTTTCTATTCCTCCAGAAAAAGAAAAGAACCAAGACAATTTTCTGGCAAACATGAATCCACTTGTTTTGAGCGAATCTGATTCCGAAGTGGAAGGAGAAAAAAGTGACAAAAATCCAATTGTTCCGATGGAGACAATGTAAAAAAAATTTCTTCATGCAAAAACTGGACAAAATAATTATTAAATTGAGAATATTTCTAAATAAATATTTATTTATAATTAAATTTATTGATAAATATGTATAATTATTAAAATTAAAATAACATTTTCAGAACTGAAACGGAACAAGAACCCGCGAAAGAAAACCAGAACGAATCAAATTTTTCTGCAAATGTCATGGAATGTGTGGGATTTGAAGACGATCCAGAATTTGAACGGCTTTTGGATCAATGTTTAGAAGAAGCAATGGAAAATCCGGAAAAATCGACAGAAAATGGAATGGAAAATTCAAATGATAATATTCTGGAAGAAAATATTGATGTGAAAATCGAGCCTGAAAATTCTTTCGGAAATAATGAAGGTTTTACCATTTCAGATGGACAATCTTTTTCCAAGGAACAAGAACAAAAAAATGTCAACATTGGTTCTGCTGAATGGAGTAAAGGCCATCTTCCTGGAGGGGTAAAATATTCATAAATGACCGTCTTATTAGAAATAGCAGGGAATTATACTTTGGAACTTTTGTTCATTCAATAATGTTTGATTCATTAGCGCATTTTTGTGAATATATTGAATGTTAGTTATACATTCATAAAAATGTTAATAATATGATGAATTTCATCATTAAAAAATAACGCAAAATTTAGAATTCAGTATAAAATAGAATAGAATTAGAATGAGTATGAAATAGTATAAAAAATTAGTATAAATAATTAAAAATAATATAAAATATAAATATATGAATAAATAAAATAAAATAATTAAAAATAACATAAAACATAAATATATAAATTAGTTTAATAAATTAGTGTAAAATAGAATAGAATTAGTATGAAATAGAATAGAATTAGAATTTAGTATAAATGTTAACATCCAGAATAGAGAACTTGCAATTCCAAAATTTCAAAAATCCAATTATAAATTGTTTTGATAATTTATACAAAATTTTGCAATGTAGGGTGGAGTCAAAGTCAGTTTCGTTCAAAACGTCGCATCACCCAAAGAATCAAAAACTTGCACACCAATAAAAAGTGCTTCGCGAACCGGCTTTGGAATTTATTGCAACGAAATGTTGCCTCAAGGTGCATAATTTTCATTAACGTTCACCACGTTCACAAAACGGCATATAATGTTATTGTATATGATTTTACAAACATGGTATTAAATTTTTAGTTTCTCTATTTCGTCCCTGTTACGAAAAAATGTATCATTCCATTTTGTATTCGACAGTCTTATTATTTCATCAATTTTTTCTTCTATACATACATTCAAAAATTGTTCAAAAAAGTTTTAATGTGTAAATTGATGTAATATCAATGGTATAAAACACGGAATATTGAAGAAAAAAATTGTTCTACTTTTCAGTGAGAGAAAAACATCCAAATCTCTCGAAACCAGAATTGGCAAAAATCATAAGCGACAAATGGCGAGATTTGTCAGGGGAAGAACGAGGATATTACCAAGATTTGGCAAGAGAATGTCTCCAAATGTCTCAAAAATCTCAGGGTTCCAGAAAATCTACAGATCAAGGCGACCCTGAACTCAATAGGAGTAAATTTATAAAATTGCTGGAAAATATGAAAAAGGAGAAAAAGCCCAAAAATAAACCACTCAATAAAAGAACTATTGCCGTTTGCCCCGTCACGCTTCAGAATGTGACGAATTCTTTTTGGGACAAGTAATTTAATTTTCGGATATTTTCGATCAATATTTTGCTCATTTAAACACATTACTTTAGTCAGTTTAGTCATTTTCAATGTAGTCCTGATCATTACTTTAGTCATGAAAATTATTTTTGTTTCTGCAGGAGGAAACCAAAAAAAGAAGAAGGCGTTACAATTGTTGGCCCAGCAGAGGATAGGAAATATTTCATTATCGAGTTCAATGATGCTTTGTGGATTGTGGATGTTGTGAAAATTTTCGAGGAGTCGAATGTCGTTGATTACGACCTAGAAAAGGTATAACATTGTTTTTTATTGTCATTTTATCAGGTTTTTATATTTTTGGGGTTTTTCGGAATTTTCGTAAATTTTCTAAAGCTTGTTTTCAAATTTGTTCAAGTGAATTGAAAAAGATCAAATTTTGAATGATTGTTTTCTGTTGTTGCAATTTTTTGCTATCAAATAACAGTTTGAGTTTTGAAATTCTAGAGATTTCAGTTTAAATATTTTCTATAAATTTTCCATCTTCTGTACTTCCTAATTTTTAGGTTTAAAACAACTTTAAGATTCTAATTTGAAAATTTGTGAGTTTTTGAATCCATATTTTTCATCCCTGTTTTTTCATAATTTTCATAATACAATTTACAGATAGACATCAGTTTATTGAAACATTTGATCAAACAGCGAATTTCTAAGGACAATACGGAATCAGTCATGCACGAATTCCATGAATTGTAAAAAAACAAAAGGAAAATATTGTTCAAAAAATGTAGAATAAAATGTTGGTACGTTTATAATTTTTATGTTTTCTGTTGAAAACCTTGAGTGTAACTCAATTTTGAGTATCCAAATTTAACAAACAACATCTAAATTAAAATAATATTTTTGTAATTTTCAAATGCTCGTATGCAAAACCCGCGCCGCCAAACCAAAATGGCGGCACCAATACGCGCGACTTTCATCACATGTCATTGTAAGGGTCACCAAACTGACGTGACCTACAATCGAAGTGTTTCGTAAAATAAATACGCGAAATTTCCTCATTTTTGTTCCTTGACATCACTTAAGAATGGCAACTCAAGGCTGGAAAGTGAGTAAATTTTTATAAAAAACGCGAATTCTTCAAATTCTCTTATTCATATTGCGCGACAAATATGACAATGTGCAAAGTGTTTTCATCGTTATCGAAAAATTCCAGCTTGTTCAGCCCCATGTGGTGATGATTAAGTTTCGCAAAGGTGGATTCGACAAAAGTAGGTTGAATCGAGTGGTTTTTCTTTTATTTTTTGTGAAAATTTTAGAAAATAACGCGAATTTTGTGGTTAGTTGTTGGTGCGATGGCGCCACCTGCGGGTTCAGGGGCGGCGATACCTAAAAGTAAAAGTGGCGCTACAGGGCCCAATGTAACACAGCTGCCGACGATTGAAGATTTCCAGTTGCCACTACGTTATCGCAGACGACCGATAGGAGACAAGGAAATGGAGTATATTAATGTAATGAATAATATTCCATTATGCATTGATTATATGAACAAACTAAGTCAATATTTTATATGTTGGAAAAATTCTATTGGCAAATTTTGAAATTCAAAGTTTCCAGTTTTGGGAGCAGCCTCGTAATACAAAGTTTAAAACGACAAAATATCCATTTTTGCAACATATGATGTTTGTATTCATTGCACAAAATTTCCGTTTGTCAAATATTTCAACTAGAACATGTATTTATTTTTATTCTGAAATTTCAATCAACATATTTTTAAGATTTAATCATAAAGTTAAACTTATTTGGAATAAAAAGAAGAAATCACAGAATTAATAAGAGCTGAATAGAATTTAGAATTTAAGTTTCTTGTAATAATTATAATTTTTTTTATTTTCAGAGAGGTGGGCCAGAATAACTTAGAAAAAGAACAAAAAATTGACTTCGTCGTTGTTAAGTAATTTAACGATAAAAAATGTGAATAAATTATTGTATGTCATATTCTCCATATCCGCATTTTTTATATAATCTGGCGGCATCGTTTTACCTCTATTTTTAGCAGGACTATGGAAATCGCCGCGATATTTCGGCTTCATTTATATCAACATAAGTCTATTTATAAATCGAGAATTATGAAAGTCTTTTTTTCAAAAATATTTTTATACTGTAAATCAAAAAGTAGAATTGAAAGTTCCAAAATTTTCAAGCTTCAATAGAGAAGTTTTTAAATTATAATCAAATTTGAAATACAAAAATTTGAACTTCACGTTCACGTTCCATTTAATATTTTTCTCCAATTCCGAAAATTTCGGGGCGCGCCCAAAAACTTCATACATCACTGCACGGTAACGACAAAAATAGAGGGAAAAAAAAAGATGGAAGAAAATAACAAAGCAGACGACGCTGGCAGTGTTTCTCATTCTGTTTTCCATAAAAAAAAACGACCTCCCTTCATGGACCTACGGTCGGAAACGTAACGTTTATTTTAATTTCGCGCTTTGTCGACTTTACTAACGAAACTCAACGAACGACTCCTTTTTCGCGGGAGAAGAAAACGCACTGAAAAATGGCCGAGACGGAGTTCGGACTGCGAAAAACCATCTTCGTCTTGGCAATCGTCGCTGGTTGTTTCGCAGTTCTCTGGCCCAAGGTTTTCTATCCAATGATGACAACATCCGTGACAACTCGTCAACATCATGATGGCTCCAGTGAGTGCGAATTTCGGTCTTATTGTTCATCTTTTAGTTGTTTCTCCTGGAAAATGATGGGAATTCGTGCAATTTTGTTAGGGTTTTGACAATTGCGTTGTCGCCATTTTGTTTTTTTGCGGTGACCGAGGGTTGTCAACTTTTTTGGTTTTTATGTTTAGTTGGTTTTTTTAACATTTTTTGTTTTCGTTTTGGACATTGTTTTGAAAGGAATTTATTTTGAAAAATGTATGAACTTTTTCAAAAATAATCTCCTAATTTCTCAAATTTTGGAGTTCTTAAAAAATCTCAAAAATTCAACATTTCTCACAATTCGTAAAAACTTCATAATTTCGAAGTTGAAATTTTTTCAAAATTTTCATAATATTAAAAATCTTGAAAATTCTAAAATCTAACAACTTCAAAATTGAGGAGAAAAAAACATGCAGGATGAAAAATTTTTTGAATCAATTACTCAGAGCCAAAATAGGATAAATGTTTATTTTACAAATTTTTATTTTTGGTTCTGTTCATTATTTTCAGTTATTCGTTATTTATTATTTATGGGGAATATTTTGTTAGCCTGCTGCGACGTGATATTCAACAACGACGTAAACACCGTCGACATACTGCAGGAGCTCTGTCGAAATATTTTGAAGCACCACGATTTCGATCCCCGCATTCGGGGCGTTTTGAGCTCGGGCCAGCTCTCGGTGCAGGGCGCGAATTTGTGCCGCGATGAAGTTCTCTTGCGGTGCGGCATCGACTTGTCGGCTTTCCTGGCGGAAAAAGAGCGCCACGGAAAATCCCGCAAGCAAGTGTTGGAGGAAATTCGCTCCTTCAACAGCTCGCTCTGCCTGAAAATGAACTTTGGCGTGCCCTTGTCGCAACTCGGAACCCCGCATCTCATTCGTTATCACATTCTTATGCCCCACAGTAAGAAGGAGTTTTCGAGTCACTAACACGCTTTTTTGCAAAAATATTGCATTAACAATTTTATTGTTTATAAATTAGGGGTTCAACTACAGCCCCCCCTCCCTTTTTGGCAAAATTTGTTGGTCAAATCGGAATTTTGAAAAAACCAATACGAACATATTTATAAATTTCGAAAAACAGGGAAAGAAAAATCGCGAGTAACGAATGATTTAGTAATTTGCGTCTTGATTGGGTCATCGAGTATATATGGAAAGGAGGCGTGAGCTGTGGATTTTGTATTGGCCATAATCCAAAAATTCGAGCGTGTTACCAAATAATACGCGAACCAAGATTTTATTAATGGAACATTCCACGTCAACTAATCAGGCTTTCATTTCAAAAATACCAAATTTTAAACCATTGACGTTTCAAAAACCATTCAAACTTTGAGAATCACAAAAGGGACCAAATTTAATGATTCAATAAAAATACAAATTGATTTCCATTGAATTCATTAAATTTATATAATTTTTGTAATTAATTCAATAAATATTTTAACAATCATTATAACATTCATCATTTATAAAAATTAATTTTTTAAATTCATCGAAATATATCCCATATATTCCTTCGAAAAAAATGATCTGAAAAGCATTTTTTTCAAAATGTTCACAAGTAAAAATTTCTCACGACAAACTATATTTACGTCAAAAACAATAATGTTAGCAATTTAATCAGAAAATTTGTATAATTTTTGTAATTCATTCAATAACTATTTCAACAATTATCATAACATTCATCATATAAAAATTAATTTTTTAAATTAATCGAAATACATTCCTTCAAAAAAAAAAAAAACAAAAAAAAGATTATCTGAAAAGCATTTTGTTCAAAATGTTCACAAGAAAAAATTTCCGACGACAAACTATATTTACGTTAAAAACCTTAATGTTAGAAATTTAATCAAAAAATTTGTATAATTTTTGTAATTCATTCAATAACTATTTCAACAATTATAATAACATTCATCATTTATCAAAATTAATTTTCTAAATCCATCGAAACATATTCCTTCGAAAAAAATTATCTGAAAAGCATTTTGTCCAAAATGTTCACAAGAAAAAATTTCCCACGACAAACTATATTTTCGTCAACAACAGTAATGTTAGGAATTAAATCAAAAAAGTGTCTTCAACTAAAATTGCTCAATTTTTGTGTCCTTATATCCAAAATTGAATATCAATTGCCAAATAACAAAAATGCATCATTTCCCGTCACTAATTCTTAACAATTCCGCCAATATTTTAAAATTAATAAAATACTAAAAAAAAAGAAATCACGTAAAATACGGAATATTTTTCCCGTTTTTACCCTCACTCATGTCGAATTAATAAACCGTGCAGAAATGCAATACTTTTTGAAAACAGTTTATTAGAATTTGAAAACGTTTATTTTTATCACTGGGTTGTTGATTCAAAGAAAAATCCATGTTTTTCGATGTTTTTTGATGTTCCTAGTCAGTTTTTGTTTTAAATTAGCAGTTAAAAACAAAAACTGACTGGGAACATCGAAAAACATGGATTTTTCTTTGAATTTATTAAATTTTTTTTTGAATGTATTAAAAAATGTAATGTTTCCAGACCCCATAAGGCAAGAGCGCCAGACTCCCCCCCACGCGGGGGGCCTTCACCCTGCCATGAGGGAGAGGGGTAGGGCCATACCCGCGTCACACATAGTGCCAAAAATTCGGGACCGACCTGACCATGTAAGCGTGCCCATAAAAACGAGGCCCACGATTGGGGGGCCAGGACACGTTGTGCCAGCCTCGACAAAAGGGGGAGGGGGCGGTATGGGGGTCGTTATGCCCCTTTACACCGTCGGCATCGTCCTTTTTTTCCTGTACACGATTTCGAAGGTACAATTGTTACTACATAAAAATTGCTATTAAAAATATGACGCGAATGTTACTAATAATTATTAATATAAAAAATTCTCTGGCGCTCTTCGAAGCCTGTAAGCGAGACCGTAACTTCTTACAGGTACTTTGTGCAAAAAAGAGCTGTAAGAGTATCCACTTGAAATTAGACACAATAATGAGAGAAATGGAGAAAAAAACATCCCGTGAAAAAAATAAAAAAAATACCTCTCGTCACATTATTCTTGAATCTTTATTAGTTTTTGTATGATTTATTCTGAAACTCATGAAAAATTATAAAATACGTCAGATATGCATTGAAACTTTCGAGATTCTGATTTTTATGATAAATTTTAAAGTTCTAAGTCTTTTGAGAAATTTAAAAATTTTGGCATTTTTCATGGAAATTTTGAAAATATCGAGATTTTTGACGAATTTTGAAATTTTGAGTCTTTTAGGAAATTGGAAATGTTTGACGTTTATTAATATGAAAATTTTTAAAATTTTAAGTTTTTCTAGAATGACGTTTTGACAAATAAATTGAAAAGTCTCATGTTCGTGATTGTTAAATTAAGGATTTGTCAATAAATATCCCAAGTACACACTTACAGTATATTCTACTTCATCATTGTGCGATGATTCAATTTTGTTTTTTTGGAAAATTTGAAAATTTCGACGTTTGGCGTGAACATTTTGTCAATTGCAAGTTTTTTGACGAATCGTAAAATTTCGACATTTGATATGAAAATTTCCATTTTCGTCGAAAAATTTAGTATTTCAAGTTTTTGAGAAATTTAAAAATTTCGACATTTGATATGAACTTTTTTAAAGATTCGAAGTGTTTTCCAGAAGTTTTGGAAAAACAATGATTAAAAAAAAAATTTTAAGTCATTTTAAAAGTTAAAAAATTTTGAGTTTTTCGAAAATTCTAGAAATTTCTTCAAATTTAACAATTTCTAGGTTCCTGAAGATTTTTCGTATTTTACGTTTATTGAACTGACAGAAAAATCTGAGTTTTTCGGAAAATTCGGAAATTTCAAGTACACATTTGAAAATTCGAAGTTTTTTGAAAATTTTGAAAAATTCGACATTAAATGTAAAAATTTTGAAAATTTTGAAAATTGTAACTTTTTAGACAAATATTAAAATTCCGACATTTGATATAAAAATTTTCAAAATTTTCAATTTTTTGGAAAAATTTTAGAATTTCGAGTTTTTAAAGAAATTTGAAAATTATAACTTATTTGATATCAACTTATTCAAAAATCCAAAGTGTTTTTCAGAAATTTCTCGATTACGACATTTATTTATATTATAAAATTGAAAATTTCGAAAAACAATTAATTGTGAAGAAATGAACAGATTTCAAGTTTTTCGAAAATTTAAAAAATTTTTTCGTCATTTAACGATTTTA
>JAPYZK010003406.1:0-24688 GCA_030522785.1 Platygaster equestris | reverse complement strand
TATACTCAATTTGAGTTGCGTACTAATCCTGATTAGGACTTCACAGAGAGCCAACAAATCGGTTCAATTTTCCAAAATATTTACTTGTTGCCACATTGTTGTTAAATTCACCTGAATACGCAGTCAGAAGGCACAAAATCGTATAGCCGTGAATAAGAGGGTAGTGCAGCATCAACGAAGTTTTTTGCCAAATAATCCCAACTAGTCCCAGAAATTTGGCGCATCCTCCAATAATCAGGGCTCGGCCCAAATTGCTAATTCTATATTTTGTCGGCCTCTTGCCAATAATTAACCACCGAATTTCCGTAACAATAATCATAATGCAAAAAAACACCACCAGATAAATCGTTGTTTGCGCCAGAATAATATAAAATATTCTCTGCCCTTCGTCTATATCATAAACACTATACGAATTTTCAGTCACGTTGGAATTTGGCGAATCCATGGTGAACAGGAACCAATTTTTAAAAGATTCACCGAACAATATAAAAAGTATCAACTTCCAGTAAAAATTTCCCGTGAAATTGCCGTTATAAAGTAAATGACGATACGCTGGCTTTTCGAGCAATACGATGTCAATCAAAACTATGACGGGATCGTATTCGATGTATTTGTCTGCGATTTGGTTACATTTTTTCTGGAAAAAGTTTAAATACATCGAAAAAAAAATCTGTTGGACGATATTTTGAAATGCAATTACAGTATACATACGAATGTTTCGAAAAATGTGTAATTTAAATTAATCGACGATTTGAAATAATGAAAATTAATCATAAAAAACGTACGCAGTTCGAGAGTTTGAGTACACTTGGACTGTAACGTTTGTACAACTCTTCCACATTGGCTCCGCAATTAATGCAGTTAAACATTTCTAACCGCAAATTTCAATTGTTTATCTGTAAAAGAAAAAAAATCCTTTTGAACAAATTCCAAATTAATTGGTATGTATATTCAAAATAATTAAACTCAAAAATACGTCGTGGAAACGTTATATCGAATAAGACTGAGATATATTCTTCGCCAATTGTTGAACATTTATTGGTAATCAGCAAAATCATATCAGAAATGTTTCGACAGCGGAATACAAAAACTGATGAAAAAGTTCCTAGATGGATTTTTTGCTGTTCATCGATTCTCTTGATCAATTATTTATCGGAGCATAAAAAATTAATCCTTCGTTAACGCGCGATCACTGTGACACGAATCGATGCTGAATCAAGAGAAAGGAAGGTGTTTTTTAGAGAAAAATGTGTCAAAGTGGGTACCGGTTAAGGGGGGAGTTGGGAGTAAACATTTTCAAGTTCCGTTATCACTACAACGTTCCGCCGAAACTCATTTTTGCTCAGTGCAAACTCGTCTTTGCTTACGAATTCAACGCTCAAAAATGGCATTTTCGAAAGTTATAAAATTACCAACGGGCCAATTAATGCCAATTATTGGTTTTGGCACTTGGCAGGTCAGTTAAAAATCATTTGCAAAATTTATTTCGCAATTATTTTCATACATTTCGCATTTGTAAACGGCTTTTCGTAATAATGGTTAGTAATGAGAAATTTCGTTGGGTTTATAATTTTTCGTTTTTGTTCAATTTGAATACGATCGATGTGAATTTCCCATTTTTTTCGAACGATTCGAACAAATTTTACAGACTTATAAAGCATTCCGTCATTCTATCAATTGAGATTCATTTTTAAATAGAACTTTTTATAATATTCATAATTTTTCTCAATAAAAATGTGTATTACTTTGGATGAAAACATGAAAATAAAGAACGTGTTTACAAAAATAATCAACCGAAACGGAATCAACGAGTTTCTTATTCGACTGTGACCAGTTTTAATCACAGCTTTGAAGTACACGAAAAATAGCGAGTTATGTAATTATACATGCTTCAATATTGACATTCCACTGATAACGGTACTTTTTTCGCGTAATTTTTAACACCAGACAAAAACAGACAAGAAGAAAAAACCATGTTATCAAATTTCAAGCAGTGATTAAGAAGCATTATTGAATAGCAAATAAATAATAGAATTTAATAGTCAATGTAATGTTGCATGTTAGTGACTGATAAAACACTTAAAAATGGAACAAAAAAACCTCCCGGAAACACTGACACTAAAGCCCAGGAAAATTCAGGAATTTCCGAAATCAAACATACAAAATAAGAAAAAAATATGAAAACATAATTTTTATTCTTAATAAGATAAAATTTGATTTCAAGGCAAATGATTTTGAGATCGAGAACGCTGTCGATATAGCATTAGAAACTGGCTTCCGACACATAGACACTGCTGGAGCTTACGAAAATGAATCTGCCATAGGCAAGACCTTAAAAAAATGGCTGGATTCCGGCAAAATTAAAAGAGAAGAACTGTTCATCGTATCCAAGGTAAGCAAGGACCAATTAAAATGCGAATGACTTAACATACAAACGACTCAAATTATCATTTCGAGCTTCTACTTACGATTAAAAAAAATATCAACTAACTTGTATGAAAATAAACCTTTCCAAAAATGCAGAATTACATCAATATGATCAAAAATATGTCGTAAATATTCGATGTACACCAAAAACTCCAGAACTGACGAATAATGGCGTCAGTTCTGGAGTTTTTGATGTAGACGTATTTTTTTCGTACACATTTTTCATGTATCTTCACGATATCAACGCATGGTTCTATCGTAACATCTTATACATTTATTATACACCTGATATATCAATAATGCGACGACGTTTTGAAAATTCAATATTTTTCGAAGCTTCCACCGTCAGGAATGCGGCCCGAGCGCGTGGAAAAATGGATGAAACTCTCGTTGAAACATTTAAATTTGGATTATTTGGATTTATACTTGATCCACGTTCCATTTGCGTTCGAAGAAGTCGAAGGAGATTTGCATCCCCGGCGAGAAAATGGGGAAATGCGAATTGAGATGGATACGGACATTGTCGGAGTTTGGAAAGAGATGGAAAAACAAGTCGAAGCCAGACGAACGCGCGCCATTGGTGTCTCCAATTTCAATAAAAAACAGATCGAAAAAATCCTGAATGTTGCAAAACTACCGGTGTCGAATTTGCAGATCGAACTACACGTTTATTTCCAGCAAAAGGAAATGGTCAGTTTACATAATTCATTGGAATATATTTTTTTTACTTAAAATGATTTTCCCGCATCGGATCGGTTCAATCAGTTTTCGAAGTTTTCCAAATTTTCCCAAGTCCTCCTCAGAATTCAAGTCCACCAAAATTAATATCGAAATTTTTCAAGTTGAATGAACTTCATTCAAACAAAATGTATTTTTGTAAAAATGAAATATTTTATAAAGTTGACAAATTTTCAGCAAGAAACATTTTTTTCAGTGTTGACAAATTTGAATATTCTGAAACTAGCACGCCTCCCCCCCCCCCCCTCCCACCCCAAAACACTTTTTTTCATTGTATTACATAATACTATTTTTATAGACAAAAACTTTTTTAATCATTAACCAGGTGGAATTTTGCAAAAGCAAGAATATTCCAGTCACCGCATATTCTCCCTTGGGAAGTCGAGGATTGGTCAAATTAATGGGAAAAACCAATGACATTCCGTCCTTAATAGAAGATCCTGTGGTTCGAAAAATTGCGAAAAATCACCAAAAAACCCCGGCCCAAATTTTGATAAGGTTCATCATTCAAAATGGAATCGTTGCAATTCCGAAGAGCACAAATCGCGAACGCATCGAGGGAAACTTTCAGGTTTTGGATTGGCAATTGACTTCTGACGAAATGGAAAATTTGAGAAATCTCGACAAAGGACCTTCCGCCAGAATATGCGATTTCGGAATTTTCACAGGAATCGTAAATCACCCGGAATTTCCATTTAAGTAGATGAGATTTTCTGTAAAATTTTTGTTTTCCGGTGTTTTTCAACAACAGTTTATTTTTTAAAAGAATTGAAAGTATTACAAACTGTACGAATAAAAATTGAAACATTATTCGAAGTTAAATTATTGATCAGAGCTACAGCAAAAATTTTGAATATCACTTTGAGGTCGAAAAAATTTAGATTACCTCAAATTTGACATGAAATTTACAAAAGATTATATTTTCACAGGGGCACAGCCGCAAAAAATTTCGAAAATGTAGGAATGATTTTGTAAATTAACAATTCGAATAGCTATTTTCGAACTTTGCAAACTCGAAGTTTGGAAATTTTCTTATTCGACCTCATCAGGGTGGAATAAATCTAAATGTAACCAGTGTTTTTTTTAATTTGTTGCAACATAAACAAGAAAAAAATAATTGCTTGATATTATGGAACCAAAATCATTTACTTATGTCCTCATTTCTGAAAAAAACGAATACGTGCTCAATTTTAATACTACAGTCGCCTCTAATTAATTTGCCGCGTCCGGGACCGTAGGGGAATATTTTATGGCCCCCCACTCTCGCGCACTCTTGAGCTCGACGCGATTCATTTCGCTCTCTTTTTAAATTGCCGCGTGGCGATTCATTTCGCTCTCTATATAGGTTGCCGCGCGCATCAGCACAAATAATGATCCAAGTCTCAGTTACACTTTTTCTTGGACATACCGTGTCGCCGCGAGTACTCTGGTAGAAATGGAAATTGTCAACCTCCTGAACAAAAATATCCTGGATACTTTTTCGAAAAAATTTTCATTTTTTTCTAATTGACAAATTAAGGTAGAAATTCACAAGTCAACTCTTTTAGTACAAAAGAAGCATCTTATTACCAATTGCTTCATTCTAAATCAATAAGGTCCTCTTTACTTTTTTTGTTTTTCAAGAATGTTTTCAAGAATTGGTTTGAAAGTGATAAAACTCGAGTTCCACTGTTCGAGTTTGATGGAGATATGAATTACGAAATAATTGATGCATTTGATTTATATCAAACTGGATAGTTTTCGATGAAATTCCGAATAGATTTCAATAGAAACTTTGTATGTATTTAATTTTATTAGGATTTATATCAGTTCTTTCAAAAAAATTGTTTAGTACTCAAGTTGAAAATTTTTGTATAGATTTAGGTACTAGTTAAGTTACGTTTTTTTCCATAAACATTTGTGTTCCCGCAAAATTAAAGAGTCTGTGTATTATACGCCGCATATTGTGTTTGTTTGATAATTGTTGTTCAAAAAAAAATGTAACATATAAATATAATGCTGTTAACCCGGTGATCATAATTCTGGCAAAACCTTTTATAAAATACAAAAATTGTTTAAACATTTTTTCTCTTCATAAAATCGGTATGGGAATAAAATTTTTGAACAATGTGTAATTTTCATCAAGTGATTTTCTAGAAAGTGTATAGGAAATTTTTTCAGTAGAAATCTAAGATTTCAAGAACAAAATTGTTTTATTTTCATAAATTTCTTATGAAAACCAGGATATTTATACTTATACCTTCAAGATTTTTTATGCACAAGAATTTATGAAAACCAGAAATGATTACGTACGTTCATGGAGCACAAATTAAAAACATTGCTCATGGTGGAAAATTGATTTTTCGTTTGGAAATATAACATTTCGAAAATGCATCAGTTTTTATATACACATAAATTTTATACTGTTTTTGTAAAATATCACATTTTTCTGAAAGGTCAAAAATTATTCTTTTTATTAAACATTTCAAAACTAAAAAAAATATCGAGCCATGGTTGAAATATTCATAACCTCATTGCAGATTCATAAAAACCTTTGTTTTCATATTTGTTAGATCCAGAGCTTGTGTAAGAAGTTGTAAATGTACCTTTCAGAGTAAGATTGCAGTTGCATTTGTTGAAGAAACCTCGGAATATGCACAATTTTTAGCACTATTTTATAATTTTGAAGGATTGAGTACCTTACAATAATGTAATTTCTCACTCAGATTCAAAAATCACTTCGGTTCATTCGTTTAAAAACCAAATTTGTACACTTTTTTATAAGTTGTTTTTATGAATTAAGTGACAGTGGAACTCTCGACTTGACAATTTACATTGCTTGTTAGGTTGGCAGCACCACGACGGTTCTGAAAATTTGAAATTACCTATTGTTATTGGTCGGCGCCCGCTAGCAGTCGGCCATATTGTTTTTTTTTCAGTGAAGTAACTAGCACGGGTGGTGCCCTAAAACTTTTTAAATTATTTTTTTTAATCAATTGTTAAGACATTTACATGTCCTTTATTTTTACTATTTATGTCTCTCAATTCTATATATCGCATGTTGGTTTCATTCTCTCAACTAAAAACTACATGTATGAAACTTCAAGATTTGTACACAATATCGAGTCTACATCACTTATAAATAAATACGACGAATTATAAATAAATACTCAAGATATATACAGTTTTCCATATCGATGTAAATGTGTACAGCAATATTGCTATAGTTGTAAATGTGCCATGTTTGTCATTATCTGGAATTTTTCTACATGCGTTGACTAGCGCAAAAATGCACATTAAATAAATCACCCTGGCACTCACTATGTAAGTGTTCAGACATTGGGTCGTTGACCGACTCTGCTTACGTTACAAATGACAGTAAAAATCATGTAAGACTTATCAGAAACGTATGCAGTCTTGTGTACTCGAATTAAGACACCTTATAAGATCCAAAAAACGTATAAGATTTTTATAAGGTCGCCTTATAAAAAACGAAACTCTAAGAAAATTTCCAATTTTATAAGAAATTCCTCGGCTCAAAAGAATCAAAATTACAATGTTGGTAATAGCGATCCTGCATTTTGGATCGATTTTTGCTACAAAACAATCAATCAAGAAAAGAAACCTGGTCGATTTCAATAATCGCAGGGAAAGCAACAGATGCAGTCCATCAGAAAATCGAATAAATAACATTAAAGAACACAATCTCAAATCATATTCTGCACCTGATCTTGGCTTATATCGTACTAAAAGCTTAGATTTTTTAATTAAAATGCTCACAACTTTCAATTTTCACATCATGTCGTTTTTAATAGTCTCTGCTATCTTTATTATTTTTTTTTTTTCGTCTGTAACTATCACATAATCTACCAAATTCACCATTCGTGCTGCCCGGCAGTGGCATTGGAAGCTTTGTTAAAGGTTTTCTTCAAAAATGTGAAAACCGGCGCATTGCGCGGCGATGTCGAGGTGGTAACGTTCCTTGAATGGAACGAAGCCGCGGTCACCGCAGCTTGCTGCTGCACTGGTTTACGTATCGAGATATGAGCTATTTTGGCAAGTTGTTCGATGTCGGGGGCAGCTTGTTTCACCATTGAGTGATTACCATGCACTAAGTGCGGATTAATCCAAGGCCGACGATTGGTCTTTGGCCGCGCCGTAATGGGCGTGTCGTCGACCCCGACTTGGGCTAACTTGACGAGCTTCTCCAAAAGCGCGGCCTGCTTCATTTTATCATAAATTATCCTAGGAACGCTGACCGCTTCCGCAGACCTGTGTCGCATTTCCCGCGATTCGCTGAATTCGGCATCGTCGCGGAAGGGACGAGCCAGTCCCAGCTCTGGGGCATCTTGTTCCACTGCACTTTCATTAATCGCAGGCTCTTGCTTGAAGAGCAGCATTCCCGGTTGCAGATTCACCGCACCCGGAGCATCATCGATCACGACTCGATTGGCTCCAATATTGGTCGATACTCTCGTGCTGATGGACGTCACTACCTCTACGATTTGCTCCATGTTCATCTGCGCAATGCCGCCGTCTACAGTGGTACTTTCCGAAGTGTCCAAGATAACTGCCGGAGTTCTAACTACTTCTCCAACGGTCCTGTCAGTAGGCCGCTGATCGCGCAGTTCACCAAGTTGGGTCGGCAGAGAAGAAGAAAAATCATAATTCAGCAATTCAGCAGCAACAGGGGGTTTGACAGGCCTCGGCCGGGGCCTCACAGGTCGACCGACCCCGCTGTTACTCTTAGCAGGCGCCAGCGTCACGAGATTCTGCACGACGTTGGCCTTAAGAGTCTCGTTATAGACAGCCTTGTTGTTCCCAGAATGACCATTATTACCGTCATCTATATTTACATCAGTAACAGCCGGATGCGAGCCTGCGGGCACATGCTTAACCGTGTCGACCTGCACGAAGGTCCAATTTCTTGACCACGCCGGAACAGAAACCGCCGTGGTGGTGCTGCTCGGCTCCGCGCTCTCTTCTGTCTCCGAAGTGGACGCATGCTCAAGCTCAGCCTTGTCGAGGGGCAAGTTGACGCGGAAAACGTTGCCCACCGTCCCTGCCGCGTTGTCCTTGACGAAAGTCGTGGCCTCGACGAGTCTCTCGAGGCTGTCCAGGAGTTGCTGCTGCCTGCTCGGCATGACTCGCTGCTGCGTCGACTCGTCCTTGCCCCCTCCAGCGATCGCATAATTTAAGACCGCCTGGTCCGTCAGATTGACGACCATGGCCTTGTCTACCAAGGACGAATCGGAATGCTGATTGCCCTCGGCGCCGGCGATCATGGCCGGCGAGATTTTGTCCACGGGGATGGTGTGTCTGAAGGGCTTGCTCGTGCCGGCGGCGCTTGCCACGAGATCACTCGGCTTTAAAGCCGCCGCCGCTGTAGACGCGGCGTTTTTGTTGAACTGCGGTAAAAACGCGAACTCGCCTCCGTTCAACTCAGCCGTCTTGTAGCTTGTGTATACTGGGCGATTGTCGTCGTCGTCGAATTGAGTTACTTGCTGGTTCTGGTTAACAGGCTGTTGAGAGGGTCTGATCAAGTCCGAGTAGCGACTCCGCACGAGGTCCAGCTCGAGGTCCGAGACCGGCTCGGCCACCCCCACCCCCAACACCGTGTCTTTTGACTCGGCAGGGGTGTCGTCTGCAGCTACGCTGTCGACTGACGACGACAACGAGGATCCCGTAACTGCCCCGCGACCACCGTTGTCTTCCTCAGAATGAAACTTGCTGTTGGGTCGAGTCGCCGAATCAGAGGTCGGCATTTCTTTTTCTACCGCTGTTGTATTCACCCCAGCAGCGGCAGAAGACGAGCCCACGATGGGCTTCCAAGGCGACGTCTCCAGGTCGGGCTTGCGGAAATCCTGGCGTAACTCATCTGACAGATCGCCATCGTCAATCACCGTCGTTGTCTGCACTGCGCCAGTCGCATTTTTCTCGCTGGTCGTCAAGGTCGTGCTCTCGGGGGTGGATTTTTCATCGACTTTCGGAGCTTCTTCCTGCTTGGGTTTGTTTCTGGGCAGCGTCATATTCAGCTTGGTCGCGGTGAAGGTGCCTTGGATAACTGGAGCTCTGCTGAGCAAAGCTGCGTCGCTCTCGTTCGGCTCTGCTGGCGCTGGGGCAGTTTTGGTCTTGCCTTTGGTCAACTTGGGGCTCATGATTAACGAGCTGTTGACCCTGTTGGGCCGTAACACGCCACTCTTGGTTATCATGGTGTTTTTACTTGATTGCGGATCGATTGCTGCGGGGAGGGACTTGCTTTGGGATGCATGTTGCTGTACTTGACCACCGCTGTTGTTTATTCCTGAAAGGTATGATTTCGATGTTTAAAAAATTTTCGATGCTGATTAATGTAGAAATTATGGGAGATGGAATTTTCATTATCAAAACGGAAAAGATTTAAAATAAGGAAAGTTGGATTTTTATTTTTTATCGCTTGACTTCGAACATTATTAAATAAAAATTTGAATATTTTTGAATTTGAAATCGTTATCCTTTCTTAAAAAACTGATGACAGTAATGTAACACCTGAAGTTGGCGATTCAAGTTTTTAAAACCTGCTCTGATTGGCTGCCTGATAAAATGGCTGCCTGCGGATGAACAGCGCGCGATAAATAATTTGAATGATCAAAGTGTCCTCTTTCGAATTGATTTGTGCGTCAGAAACATTTTTTGCTTTTTAAATTTTTCGGCTTTGAGAAAATTCAGAGAAGTAATATTACATGACGAATTGTATACGAACAAATAGCGAGTAACCATTCTTTTTCGTAAAGTGCGTCGAATTTTGTACCCCGAGACGAGGTGAATATACATAATATACTGATCAAAGCCTGAGAAGTCAAGGTCATACCCCCCTTAATCAAAAAGTAATGCATATTATGAAACTTTTTGCAGTCACGCGCCCAACGGGCGTGTTAACCAAATCTAGTTAATTAAAACATTTAAAACTGTAAAATTTTGTATTTTTAACTTTCAGTGTTGTAAACATTGTCTGTAATAATCTGAACCGGACTATCAATAAACTCACGTTTTACGCTAATGCCGCTCAAATCGAGCTCGATGTCCTTGTACAGCGAGTTGGCGGAGTAGCTCTCTTTGGCGATTATGTCCTCTATGGTGCTTTCGTAATTGACTATCGATCGCGGCACCTTCCTCCGGTCCAAGTACAACCTGAAGGTCACTTTCAAGGCGGTGCCGTTCTCAAACTTGTCTATCACCGTCTGCTTGTAGGACTGTCCCAGAACGCTTTTCTTGAACAACGCGTCCATCTGCATCACATACGTCTTAGATAGCCTTTTTCACTCTCAACGACAGCTTTGTTATTATCACAACAGACGTTGGAAATACTTGCCAAGCTTTTGTACTTGCGCTCCTTTTCCTTGAAAAGCGCGCTTGTGTTGAGCTTGAGCATGGTGTTGTAGCGCTCACCTTTGGTCACGCTCAAAGTGCAGGAGTACCCGACGATCACTGCTTGACAATAATTGAATTACATTTTTTTTTCTCAATCGACAAATTAAGATATTTAACTTGCGATTTACGAGACTCACCATTTTTAGTCTCCGTCCTTAAAGCTGAAACAAACAATTACACGTCATTATTTTGGGGCAATATTTAGACCGTAAATTCCCAATCTGATTGACAACATGAATTTTCTCAAGATTGGTGGGAAAAATTAGCAATGAGGTACCTCCCATCCAAAGAGCCAGGCCGGCCACAGCGAAGACGGCCATGAGCACGAGCAAGGCCACGACGATCAGCATCGCGCTACCATACTTGCACGACGACGAGTACTTGTTGCTGCTGTATTTCGTCGACTGCTGCTGATGGACTCGCGACCATGGCGCTACCGATCTCGGTGCCAAATAGTAATCGCTCTGCGAAAATCATCGTCGTATTTGGAATCATGGAATACGGTAAACATATCTTCAGGGTGTGACCCTGCTGGGTCATTAGCAAGGTTGTGCAATGATATAACGTTGCAAATAATTGCATTACCATTACAGCGATCAGAATCTTTCAAATATCGTGCTGGTTTTTGTATGAGAGTATATTTTGAGTTCGTTGGAATCATACGATTGCAATTATGTCTTTTTCCCAACATGTGATTGAAGATAATCTTTTAGGAGTTTAGAACGCACTGTATCACATACGAAATTTCAATTGATACTCTAGAATTCATCTAACGCGATCCACTCGTGATTTTTCATAACTGATCGATGACTGCCAACTGTTGCCAACCCTTAATAATATGTACGAGCTTGATGACTGGCACCACCTTTATTTTCAGAAATTTCAAAATTTCTCAACGAATCCGAACATTTTGAACAATTTAGGAAATGGTAAAACAATTTGGGAATTTTATAAAACTTCAACAATTTTCAACAATTGTGTACAAAAATTCGGAAAAATTTCGAAAATTTTGAAGATTTCAAAGGATTTTGAAAATTTTTACGAAATACTGCATATTTTCAGAAATTTCAGAAGTTTTTGAAAATGACGATTTCTAAAAATTCCCGGTAACTATAACAAAAATTACGAAAACTTTGAAAAATTACGAAAATTTTCAAGAATTTTAACTATTTTCAAAACTTTAGAACATTTTCAAAAATTCCATAAAATTGAGAGAATTCCAAGATTTTACGAAAATTACATAATTTACAAACATTTTCAAGACTTCAACAATTTTGGGAGTTTTGAAAATTTTCTAAAATTTCACAAAATTGAAAAATTTTTTAACTATCTCCAAAAATTACATAATTTCCAAAAACTTCAACAATTTTCAACAATATTGGAAATTTTGGAGAATTTCGAAAATTCCAAAACATTTTGAATATTTTCAAAAATCTAACAAAATTTAAAAAATTTTCAATAATTTACCTAAATTACAGAATTTACAAAAATTTTCAAGACTTCAACAATTTTGGAAATTTGGAAAATTTTTAAAAATTGTAACTATTTTCAAGACTATCGGAAATTTTCTAAAATTACACAAAATTGAAAAAAATGCTAACAATTTCCAAAAATTACATAATTTCCAGAAACTTCAACAATTTTCAACAATATTGGAAAAGAAATTTCAATACGTTACCTAAATTACAGAATTCACAAAAATTTCCAAGACTTCAACAATTTTGGAAATTTTGAAATTTTGAAAAAATTGTAACTATTTTTAAGACTTTAGAAAATTTTCTAAAATTTCACAAAATTAAGAAAAATTCTAACAATTTTCAAAAATCACATAATTTTCAAAAACTTCAACAATTTTCAACAATATTGAAAATTAATTTCGAAAATATCAGCAAATTTCGAATATTTTTAAAAATCTAACAAAATCCGAAAATATTCAACAATTTACAAAAATTACAGAATTTCTAAAAATTTTGAAAAACTTTAACAATTTTCCACAATTTTAAAAATTTCGAAAAGTTCTAAAAATTCTCAAAAATATCGGGAATTCGCAAAAATATCGGAAATTTGCAGAAATTTCGAAAATTTTCAAAAATTTCGAAATTTCAACTTTAGGCAACAATATGCAATCTTATATCATTGCTCGTGTCTCAGCAGGGAATAAATTGGACATGAAGTCATCGTTATCAATGAGTGATCAATTAATTGATGAGCAAATTATATGATACAGTATATAATGGATTACGTAATTGTTATATACTGTGGATTACATTATATGTTACGAGTTTCAGAATGGTGACAAATTTTTCAAATCTGCACTCGATTATGACTCGAGGCTACAGAAGCACTTAAGGTAAGACGTCAAGCATATCTGGCTATGCGGATGGCGGATTACAAAGCGTGGTAACAGCTACCTTAATTTACAGTACCGAAATTCGCTACGCAGCCCAGCTCATCGAACGATAACCTCGACTGTCATATTACCGCATATGTAAATTCGTAACTGAATTTTGGATAAACCGGATTAAGAATTTTTTTGTGACTGTAAGAAGTTGGGGACGAATTTTGAGTGTGCATGCTTGAATTTCGAGTTTTATGCTTAATGACTTCGTAATTTTTGAATTNNNNTCTTCAACCATTATTCAGAACTAAGTGCTCGAGTTCTAAAATTTCGAACTGAAATTTTCAAATTTCTTAATTTTTAAACTATTCAAATTTTTTTCGGTCGTAAATTTTCAACTATAGAAGAAACTTTTTTTAAAACTCATGTTTCATCAATTCAAAAATTAAAACTTACAAAATGTCAATTTTTGAATTGATAATCCCGAGTATGGATATTTCAAATGCCAAAAGTCTTGATTTTCAGTATTTTGCATTCTTCGAAGTTTAGAAATTTTTGATTTTCTTGCATTGAAATTTTGGTTCCCTAACATTTCGAATTTCAGTTTCCCCAACTTTTTAATTAGAAAATCCCATTCGATAATTAAAAAACCCAAAATCAGGAAAATCTCGGACTTCAAA
This sequence comes from Platygaster equestris, assembly GCA_030522785.1. Lineage (NCBI taxonomy): Eukaryota > Metazoa > Arthropoda > Insecta > Hymenoptera > Platygastridae > Platygaster > Platygaster equestris. The sequence continues at coordinate 11,116 of JAPYZK010003406.1, read as the reverse complement.
ATAAATTCAAAAATTGAAATCATACAAAAAATCATTTTAAGCAATTTTTGTTTCACCGCGTAAAAGAGAAGTGGAATTCGAGCAAAATTAATGGTGAACATAAAATAACGGCAATAGCAGCTAGTTTTCGAGTAGTACGATTATGACTTGAGCACGCACTACTTCTCATGGGTACTAGATAGAAGAAAATATAATGCGGACTCAAAGACTGCATCAGAGGCAAGCAGCAATAGCTACACAAGAGACTCAAGTCCGTTGAACCCAACTGCGGCTTATTATACCTGCCGCACGCTCTGCAGCTGCACTTTTGCATGCCTATATTATTTTTTAAACGCATGTCACAAAATCACTTTTTTATATACACATTATCTAAGTGACTTTAACCACTGGCCAATTTTACCGTCCCATGAAGTTTCAATTGAAAAAATGTGATTCAAATTCGTATCTCACCTCCCCCTTTTAAAATTCAAATTTGGTAATTTAAAAATGTAAAAAAAAACGAAAATTTTGGCGCTAACAGTTCGACATTCGAGAAATTGAAAAATTGAGACTACAAAAACTTGAAATTTCAGTTGTCGATGTTTAAGTATAAATTCTTGAAATAAAAAAAGTATGCACTTTAATGTAGTAAAAAGTAAATTCAAATGCACAGAGTTGAAAATTTCGATTTATGCAAGTACGAAAATTGCATAATCAGCATCTGGAAAGTTTTCATTAAGTTTCCAAAAATCGGGAAATAAAAAATCCAAACACCTGAAAACCTAAAAAAGGAGAGTCCGAAAATTCGGATTGCCAGCGAATTTCAGTTACAAAATTCCAACACGTGAAGATTTCGATATCAGACCAAAAAATAACAATTCTGCGAAACCGGCATTTCGAAATACGTCATTATCGAATTGAAACTAATGATCCTTAACAATTAAAAATCCGTCACTTCTTACTCCAAGTTTGCCGCCCCGATAAATTTCCCGCTATCTTTTATGGAAAGCAAGAATGAGATATATGTAAGTACAACAATTCGGTTTGCAGTTCATTCATGCGAGAAAATGATCGATGGTGCAATTCGTGTTTATAACTGTTTAAGAACCACTCGCCGATGACCCCTGAATCCTGATGCAGGGTATCGCATTAATTCGAAAAGCAACGATGAATAACGATCAGCGAGCCACCTTTTTCGTTGATTTCATTTTTTATTTCCCGTTCGGGACTACGTCATCGTCAATTATTATCATAATATGTAGCTCGAAATGTAACAGTATCTCTTGGGACCGTTATGCATTCGTGAGACGAAATTTTCATGAGCGAGCAATCTACTCCTTCGAGCTGCTGGCCAGCTTTATACCGCTCGCATCACAAACCACCGCTTATTGCTTCATTCGCGATTATTATTATTTTATTCACACCCTAACTCATTTTCGACCAATTAATTCGCATTGAAATCGTCTAGTTTCAGAGTCTGCCTATTTTACACGTTCCTTTCGAGGTTTTTTCTTTTATAGAGCCGATCTTGTATGAATATTGAAAAAAAAAAATATATTAAAAGTGAATATTGAAAACTCAAAATCATTATCTGTTGTCGAAGCGAGAGAAACTCGCGAACCTTGAGCGAAAAATTGAAACAATCCAAAAATGACCAAATATTATAAAATACTTATTACTGCTTCGGTGGTCAAGCGGACTAATTGCTAAGCGGTACTGCGCGCGGCGATTGGTCGGCTGGGGCCACTGAAAGCGAGGAGACGGGTTCGAATCCCGCCTGTGGGACCCTCGGATTTTATTTCTCCAAAATAATTTCCTGGGGTCGAGAGGTACCCGATATCCCTTACTATTGGCACCTCTCAGGGGGATTCGAGCCAGTTTCCGCCCACTTGCCGCGCGGGGTTTTCCATGGTTTCCCCCGCGGGTCAATGGAGGGAAAATCCCAAGTCGACGTGAATACCAAGTAGTGTAATGAAGTCGGCCATGGACGTGGGACGAGGGACGAAAAAATGGACTTGTTCAGGTAAAAAGTGACCTAAACTTCAAAGACCTGCCAAGGATGTGAATATCCAGAAAAAAAAATAATAATAATATAAAGTTCTTATTCATTTTAATGTTCTCGATAAAATGTTCGTGACTTGGTTAAAAAGCGAATGATTTTTCGCATAAATGAAAAATTAGGAAAATGATTCACTTAGAAATTGCAAACATCGTACAACAATACGAAATTCGACAAATTCCTGATAACTTGGAATTTTCAGTCAAGAAAATGTGACCGAACTCGACTGAAATTTGAAAATTTTTGAATTTGTAGAGAAAGGATATTTTCCATTTTATTTATTTTTATTTGAAAAATGTTATTTGGGCTATAGATAATAACAAGTGTATAGCAGAGTTGCAGGTTCCCATGCCATTTGTTGGGAGGATTTCTGAATTATTACGATATTTTTTAGAAGGCTCTATAAAACGCGATTCGTATTTTTGTCCAAGATTTTATTTCGTTACGTCTTATTTTACAGCTCTTGTCCATAATTCGCGCCTTTTTCCCACGCGTATAATCTATAACAACTGCAATCGCACCGCAATTGCAGCGGCGCTATTTTCACGACCCCGTTACGTCTATAAACCATGCCTTTTTTGATACTGTTTCTTTATTTTCTTATTTTCTTTGACCCAAAAAAAAAAAAAGAAACAAATGCTGGAGAATTGTTATTCACTTATCGTGCTTGTGGTATAACCATAAGAGATAGCGGAATATTTCCCAGGGCGTCATACTTGGAGTAAATAAAAATAAAAAAAATACGCAAGTTTCCGATTCCTCAGGACGATTATTTTTCAAAAATTACACATTTCAAAATTTCTTTTTCATAGTATAGTAAATTTTAGATTTCCCAATTAATGTCCTCACATTTCGAAATGCCCAAATTGAAATTCGCTATATCAGTGTGATTTTTTGATTCTTCGAGTGTCCATGCATATTTTTCATTGTTTCATCTTCGAATTCATAGTTAATAAATTTTTCAAGTTATACATAATGCAAACTTCAAGTTTTGGGACATTTCGTTTTGGAATTTTCAAATTTTAAAACGTACGTTTCTCACGTTTTTGATTTGTTATTAAAAATTTCGTTATTTGAAACTTACGAATTTCACGTTTTTTAAAATCGTTTAATTCTTGGAAATTTTACAAATTACGGTTTAAAATTTCCGAATAATTGAATTTTCGCTTTTTCGAACATTCGAATTCACAATAAAATTGCGTACTTTACGATTATTCATTTAAATTAAAAATTTCTCGAAACGACAATTTCCTGAATTTTTACATCAGAATGTCGAGATTTTTTGAATTTCCAAAATGAAATTCTTCGATTGTTCAACTATCCAATCACTTCGAGTACTCTGATTCTCTAATTTTATTCCTGTGTCAACACATTTCGAAAACTTGAAATGAACTTTAATTAAAAACATTATCCAATATCTCGTGATTCTGGTGATAAAAAATTTCAAACTCAAGAAGATGCCTATTTCATACTCTAGAATTTCAAATTTCAATTTTCAACTTGACTTATTTATCAATATATTAATTTTTCATTTTCGCAGAATCTCAAATTCTGTAAATAATATCGAACTATTGGGACTGATTCACAATCGAAAGTTCTTAAAATTCCGTCTTTTGTAGTGTAAATTTGCCGAATAATAAATGTTCATCAGCGAAATTCCTCAAAATTTCCTATTTCAAAACCCTTCAGTCTCCAAATATCAAAATTTTCTGTCTTCTCATTAGAAGTTTAGACACACAAAATTCGAATATTTAAAAGTAAGTATTCTAAAAATGTTGAGTTTGAACACCAAAATTTTGTAAGACGAATATTTTCATTATCAAATAAGTGTTCGCGATTTTTCAACCCGAAAATGATATTTTCTTCGTAAATTTTCGATTTCCAATCGCATTTTTTCATAATTATTTCAAGAATGAAAAAAAGTAGCCGAATATCGCGTGACGAACCGATGACAAAATAAAATATGTAAACAACTCACTTGATAGGGGTAAGAACCAGGCCTGTAATAGTTGTTATTGCCACTGGTCATCGACGCCGCCACCGCTTGACTCTTGCTGCTCCCGCCGAACATCGACGCCATTTTTCCATTTATTCCAAGCTTCTTTTTATCCTTATTCTTTGTCCCTTTTTACTATTGTCACGTAATACATTATCAGTATTTATCGGCACGCACTAATATCACCCAGTCTTGCCCTTGTCTTCCCCATATTCATCATCTCCCAATGTGCAGATCAACCTTTTCACATGATCGCAGTATCTGATAATTAAATTCTTTTCCAAATTTCATGAATAGGTTGAAATAAATGAAAAAAAGGTAGAAAAAAAGATTCTAACTGCTGATGGAGACTGCAATTCAGTTCGTCTTCAAGTTTGACGATTTTTCGGTAAGTTCCACGTGCGACTCCGTAATACACGTAATTTCACTCGACACTTGAAAAGGGGAGAGTAATTGGCGTTATTCTTGATGATTCTTTCTTCCCGTCATTTTTTTCAGTTCCAAGCCAATAACTGATCAATCGTTTGCTGCTGCGATCGTTCTCTTGCTCTAGTAGAAGCATCAGAAGCGGTTATTGGGTGAAGCTTCTCTCCTCTATTAAAAATTGTTCGATAACGAAGGTAACACTGCACATTATTGATAATGTAGTGTTATTTTTGCACACTGCACTCGAGGCACGCGTTCGATCGGGAGATAGATGATCGCTTTCGGTGAACGAGTTGCTGCTTATGCTCGGCCGGCTCAAGAGCAACTGACGATGGGGGGAATATTTCGCTGCAGGATCTCTTGTATTGTGAGATGTTGGCTTTTTACCTGCTCGCGTTGCTCGATCATGGTGCTCACGGTGCTCTCCATTGGCGTAACAAAGCTAATTTCGACGGCGCCTTTTTTTACAGATCCAATTTCGAAAGTATCACTTTCGGCGACTATTAATTTCGAGCATCTCAATTTACAAGACTGCAGCTGATTCAATTTGAAAATTTCCTTATTTTCGAAATAATTTCTGAAGTTCTGAGCCTGCGGATTTTGAAATTTAATCCTTACATTTTTTTGAATGGAGTGATTCTTAGTCTATTCAGTATTTCGTAGTTCGTCAATTTTTATTTTCTATCCCTTTGATTTGTGTTTTCACGTTGCTGAATTTGCACAATTCGAAAATTTTCGAGTTTTAATTTTAGAATGTCTAGTTTTAAGTTATCAATACTGGAATTGGAAGTTGTCGATTCATCCGCCTGAGAATTTTCTGATTCTAGCTTTTACAATTTTTGGAATTACCTAATTTATATTCAAAATTCTGTCGAGATCTTAAAATGACCTCAAAAAATGTGGACAATTTCTACGACTCTTCGAAATCGAGTTCAGTACATAATAATCAAAATCGCCTATTTTCTCGAATTTTTAAATTTCAACATTTGAAAATTATAAAATTCGAAATTTCTAGATCCCAAATTTCAGAGTACGTATCCATTGAAAGTGTAAATTTTCAATCCTAAATCATTAATTTTGTCCACCTTCCCTCACACGTTCGATTGTGAAAGAGCTCCTTTTGGCGCCTATGTGCAAGAATAGCACCATGGCCAAGCTTCTTCTCGATTCTCTTCTTCTTGCACTTGTCCTTTTTATTATACTCCTTCTCGGCTTGCTCGCAGCCTTGCTATAATAAGCCCGCTTCCCTATTATTATTATCTATACTACACTAATATAACATTGCCGCGCGTTCCAGCCGGCGATCGACCCGTCATTATACGTTCGTACGACCATGACCAATGATACGCTTCGACAGTTTACTCCTTTTTATACTTTTTCTATTTCTTCTTCTTCTTGCTCTTCGATACTTCGATCCAGCTCTTCTGAAACAACACCTTTGGCGGGTGACTGCCTTCACCTGAAGGTGAACATCCAAGGACTTCGATCCTTGCTAGCTTGCGAACAATCGACAAGCTTCGTAATCAGTTATACACCAAATTTGGTATTCAAGTTATGTACATTGAATTTGATCAAGTTTTCGTCAACAAAGGAAGCTAATGTCAAATATTCGTGCTCATAAAGTATTTCAAGGGTTTCGGATTTGAAAAGTGATATACGAGAATAAATTGACGCCGAAAAATGATTTTCTGTCGTGATTTTTACTTTCAAACGTGCATGATTGTACAACCATTATTGAAGAAAACTCTCAAACTCGGTTAAGAAGTTTATTATAAATAGAGACACCAGCACTCTTCGAAGTCTATACAAAATCTGCCCGGAAAACGTCGTGCGACCCCAAGTTTTATAGTCGCGGGTAGTGATCGGGAAATGGCAAAAAATAGAAAAGGGAGACGCACCTTTTTAGGGACTGCAACGCAAAGGAAACCACTATTTTTAGGCACTGCATTTAAAACGTCTTCGTTTTCCATTATAAAAATAACGCTCGCCCGATCGACGTTTTACAGATTTAGATTAGGAAAATGCAACGGATGTAACAATAGGCTATACGACACAAGAAGAAAACTTATATCTCTAATATTGAAACGATCTTAAATGTGGGTATACAGCATTATCATTAAAAAATTGCTACGTCGGAAAATGTGCAGTATTAAAGGTCTGCAGCTGGGCTGCTGCAGAGTATAATACCCTAGCTACTTAAGGGCGACGTTTTCTCGTCGTTTTTTTTTGAGCGACGGAAAATTTCTCGAACAAATCCAAATTTTTTCATTTTTTAAAAAACTCGAACTTTTGAAATTTTTTGAAAAACTCAAATTAAAAAAAATTTTTTTTTAAGGAACTCGGAATATCCAGAATTTTCGAAAAATTTCAAACTCAATAAATTCCGAAAAAAAAAATTCAGAATTCTTGTGATATTCTAAGAACTCAAAATTTTCGAATGTTTCCAGAAAAATTACAATTTTGAAATTAAACTTAAAACATACAATTTTAAAATCTTTCGAAAAACTTAGGATTTTCATATTTTTAGAAGTACACCAAATTTTACAAATTCCTGAATAACTTAAAGATTTTCAAACTTTTCACAAAATTGAATTTTTTAAGAAACTCGAATTATCAAATTAAAAAAAACTCCAAATTTTCCGATTTTTGTGGAAAACACTAAATTTTCACAATAAAAAGAAATCGAAATTTTCGATTGTTTCCATAACTAACAACTTTCAAAATTTTCATAAAACTCGAAATATTCAAATTTTCAGACATCAAAATTAGCAAATCTGTTGGAACTACAAATTCTCAAATTTTCGAAAAATTTGGAATTTTTTCATGCAAGAAAACTTAAAATTTACGAATGTTTCTAAAATCTAACATTTTCCAAAATTTTCGAAAAAAACTCCAACATTTTAAATTTCTCAGGAAACCCGATAGTTGTGAATTCCGAATAAACTTCAAATTTTAACCATTTTTGAGAGACTCAGAATCCTCAAATTTTTAGAACTCAAATTTTGCAAATTTCGCAAAAAACGATTTAAAATACAATAAACAAAGATTGTCTATAAGCATATCAAGATTGTACTGAATGCAAAAATGTATTTAATTTTGTCCGAAAAACGCTCTGGAATCAACTTTTTAATGATTCTACACAGTGACTAAAACGTCGCCTAAACATCGCCTTTTGGAGACCTTTTTGGCGTCTAAATATCGTCGCTCCCAGCTGGCTAGGGTAATGAAAAGCGATCCTTGAAATAATATGGAGCTAGGTATTATAGAATTCCGAGCGTCGTCGTTTTATTCGTCTAACTCGAGCTGCACACTGCAAGAGCAAAAGCAAGCAAAAGTGCAGCAAGGTTGGAAAAACGATGTTGGAATCCGTACAAGAAGAAGAAAAAGCAGCAGCAGCTGCTGCTCATACACACGGTGCATTCTTCGCGAGTGCGAAGAACGCGCTGATGCGCGTATAATTATAATTGCAGCTTCGACTGGCGGTACACGCATTTTCGCATAAATTTTCCATTTTCCCATAAATATTCAAATTTCATCAATTTTACGCTCAATTTAACGAAAACTAATTGAAATTAGTTCGCGACCAGAGCGAATAAACTATTTGTTTCGGGAGTAAATTTTGAGTCTCCAGATAATGATTTTTGGGAATTATTATGCGTTACGATACGAGCTTGAGGGATTTGTCGTAATATTAGACCCTAGGAATCGACAGGAATTTTCTTGCAACGTCTACTACCATCGGGATTAGCTGAAAATCGAAATTTCACTTGTTTTTCCGATTGCCACAGAAAGTACTGATGCCCTGACAAAATGGATGCAACCCAACGACAACCTTCAAAGGTTTTCGTTGGGTTGCAAATTTCTCATGTATAAAAAACAGTATTTGCGGCATTTTTGTGCTATTTATTACTGGTTTCTTATTATTTTAAATTATTTCAGGTGATATTCGATAAAAAAAACTATGAAATTCAGTTTAAATTGTAATTTCGGGAATTTTATAGTGTTTATCGATTATGACATTATTTTATAATATAGTTGTTGATTTATAGTTTAATCATTAGAAACTATTATAACGTAACTCACAATTACTTATTCATAATACATAACATCAGTATGATGTTTTATTTCCGTTTTTTATATTTAAAAAATTGTCACTTTTGTTATGGAAATGGATCTTAGACTAACGCCAAACTTTATTGCTAGTTTTTCGAAAACTACTATTTTCTTGTTTAGCGAATTGCAGAGTTAAGGATGTATGTAAAGCACGCGCGCGGTAATACATTATACGCTTGCATTGTAAATTCAGGTATGTAACGGGATCATCGACGCGCGCGATTTAATCGTATGGGATGCAGCAACCAGAGGCGTAGAAAAAACCAAATTTTCACCAGGGATTTCCCAAAAACGACGTTCTGGCCTTTGTAGAATCTAAATTCGAAAATGAAAAAACTTGGACTGTCGAAGTTGGGTGTCATCTATTTTGAACATTCAATTTTCCTGATTTAAAACTTTAATTTTGGAACATTTCGGTTATAAAAGTTCGACATACAAAAAAATCAGAACAACGAAAATTCGAAATTTAAATTTTATAAATTTGGAAACGATAGCAGAAGTTCGAGACTCGAGAAACCGGAAAATTAAAAATCTGTTTTTTTGTCTTTCAAGGGAAGAAAAATTGTGATAAAAGGACTCGAAAATTCTGAATTTTTTCTTCCGAGGGTTCGAAATTCGACACATTAATCGAAAAATTAAAATTTAAGGAATTAATTATGGCTGCATAATACGATTCATTTATTAATTGGAATTTAAAAGTTCTAGAACTTTTCGCATAAATTTCGAAATGAATTAGCTTCATTACAAAACCCGTAAAACGCATTTATTATTGCACCGCATCTCTCGGAAAATATGCAAAAATTAGTTTGCGCGATAACTCGGAACAATGTACGGTTGCTGTACGCGTATTATAATTTGTAGTCGAGTATATGGCTATAAATAATAACAGTACCGTTCTCGATCTGCATCCAGATTGTCTACACTTCGTGCACGCTGCTTAGCATTTCTAGGGTCAACTTAATGGGCCAAAAAATGGGTTAATTTTTACAATTTCCCCAAAATTACGTAGAAGCTACGAAAGTCATTTACGTTTATTTCGTCAAATGCCACAGAAACTCACGTTTTAAGGGAACAAAAAATTGAAGAGCTGAAAAATTGAGAAAAAAATGAAAAATTCAAGAACTTTTCAAAGAAGAAAATTCCAAAGAAAAAAATAGTTCACAAGGAGGGACACCTGGGAAACCTTTTTCCCGTTTTTACCCGTGTTCAACGCTTTCGAAGGAAAAACTGCTTCGATTTTAACAAGCAAGATTTATTGTCTATGGATAATGAAAGCATTTTCTGCCGAGAATCTCTCGACGAACGGAATAAAGGAAGAATGCCGAAGCCGCGAACAACGCGAAAAAATCACGCAGCAGGCAATAATGATTGCAGGATAATTTATAGAGGCGGCTGCAGGAAGAAAGACGCGTTGTTAATGTCGAAAAGTGCACGCACGGCTCTCATTACGACGACGATATTATTCTTCAGCTTCTATATTCTCCGAAGAATGGAAAACCCGAGTACGCTCCATAATGCTTCTCATGTAGTATGCACATCAGTTCAATTACGAGCTTTCAAGCTGTATTATAGCTTCCTTCCTTCCTCTCTTTCTTGTTTCTTATCTTCGCTTCACAAATTCCGCCGCTTCATTATTATATTCATTATGTACTCGCACGCGTTCCACTCATACCGAACGAATTAACATTATATAGTTCATAGAAGGTATGATTCTGAACGATTTTTGGATTTGGACATTCTTATGTCACATTTTTGAACTCGTCTTCTTCAAAATCGAAAGTATCCTAGATTTGAAAATCTGGAAAAACCACTATTTGCGTATCGAATTTTCGACACTCATATTTTTCAATCAAAATTAGCCATAAAAGAGATCGACCCGAATTTTTGCAATGGGCTCCCCGCACTACCACGAGTTCTTCAAATCGAGTACACCCACCTCTCGAATTAGTCACATTCGATTTAGGAACCGCTTGATTTAGTAGCGGCCAAAACATTTGATTTAGCCTGCACCTTCTCTCCTGCCCTTACCCCACCATACCACCGCAGTGTCCCGCCATCTTGCCCGGGCAATTCAAAATTGACAATTTATAGCTGTAACCGCTGTAACGTATTAGTCGTTCCAAAAACATTCTTCTCGCTGGGCGCGGTGGTGGGATCCCCTCCGCAGCTACTAATTGTAAATCAAATGTCTGTATTACGGATCATGTGACTAAATTAAGAAAAGGGTGTATGTATTTTTTTTTTTTTCTGGATTTTCACACCCTTGGCCGGTCTTTGAGGTTCAGGTCTCTTTTTATCTGAACAAATCTACTTTTTCTTTTTGTGTTTACGTCCATGGCCGACTTCATTACACTACTTGTATCCACGTCGACTTGGGATTTTCCCTCCATCGACCCGCGGGGGAAACCATGGAAAACCCCGCGGCAAGTAGGCGGAAACTGGCTCGAATCCCCCGATGAGGTGCCGATATTAAGGAATATCGATGCCTCGACCCTAGGAAATTATTTTTGAGAAATAAAATCCGGGCGTCCCACAGGCGGGAT
>JAPYZK010003405.1:25-12649 GCA_030522785.1 Platygaster equestris | reverse complement strand
TCGCTTATGCGAAAAAATTCAGTGCCTGTCTGATTGGTCCAGAAAATGTCCATCTTGGCGCCTCGCCGCCAGAGTGCGCCAGAGGCGCTGCAAGTGGACTCGAGAGTCTCGGGACTGCTCGGGACGCTCGGGACTGCTCAGGACTTTCGAGTCGGAAGACGAACAAAACAACAACAAATTGTCATCCACCTGTCATACGAGAACGTTTGCTCCAAGAAGACTACTTCTTGGTTTGTTCATTGTTGGCAGCGAATCGTTGTTATGACAGGTGAATGACAATTGGGTTTTTTCGAATAATATTAATAACAATTAATCTTCGTGCCACGGGAACTGGGCAAGGGCCCCGTAATGTTAAAAAACTATAACCTAGCTTTATTTGCGGGTTTCGACCAATAAAGTATACTTTACTGATTCTTTATAAAAAAAAGAATACTTTTTTATGATCAATAAATTTTCAACGCTTCAAGCACTCGGGATTATTCTAAAGATTACTGATATTTAAAATTAAATATTTTCATTTGGAGTTCAAAGTATTTTAACTTTGAACTTATGAGTCCTCTTGGAGGGAATATTAAAAATAACGAATCGAAATTTGAGAGTAGTTTGAAAATGTATACAAAAAAAAACGCAATTTTCAATTGTTAAAAATTAAAACCATTTTTGATTTCCGAATAAATCTGACTATATCGACATTTTTCTTAGAAAATGCATAATTTCGCTACACATTCTATTATCATAAGTTACATATTATTGTATTATATATTATAAAGCATAAAGCATACTTTGACTACGCATTTTCAGAATATTTCGGATTTTCCAGGAGTTGAAAATAATGTTGCTTGATTTCAGGATAAAAACGTATTATATGAAAAATTAGCATTGAAGAAATAATATTTTATCTGTCAATTAAAATATACATATTGTGCCACGTTTTTGGAGCGAAAAAGTGTGGAAACTTGCCCAGTTTCGAAATAATCAAGATAGTACAAATGAATAGTTTTTTAAAAACTCAAGTTACATGTATGAATGAATTCAAACAGTAAATCTCAATTCTTTGATGTATAATATTCTGCTCGAAAAAATGTGGAAAATTTCGAAATAAAAAAGTTTGGATATCTGCAAGTTTTGGAACTTCATCTAACATTGAAAATTTTTTAATTTTTAGAATACACAGTTGAAAATTTACTTTGATGTATACATGAATTTCTAGTTACAAAATTTTCATTTTTTACGGTATATTTTTTTCTAAACACTGTTTTTCAAAATTCATCTCATGAATCTCTATTATAAATTTGGTCGGCAGATTCATAAATTACACACATATAGCTTTATAATGTACATTTAGAGACGTTGTGCGTATCGAAATATCAAGTTTCTTGTTTTTCAATTTTATGGTACAAATTCAGGAGTTAAAAATTTCCAATCAATCAAAAGTTGATGGATTTGTAATTCAATAAAATATCGCACGGAAATGTTACAAACAAAAGTGATATCCACAAAAAAAATACTTTGAAAAGTAAAAAAGGTTGTCGGGCAATACAGAATGGAAAAAATTCTATTGTTGAAAATTACAAAAAATACTGATATCAACCCAATTCAACCGGTCAGATTCAAATCACATATCTAATTAGTCCCATACAAAAAAGTAACAAAAAGCCCCGACAAACCACTTTTTATTAGCATGCCGAAACTGAAAAAGTTTAATACAATATTGTGAAATCCGATTAGCTTACATTACTGATGAACAAGGTAATGTTCCATCTGTATATCCTCTAAAAAACGGTGAAAACATGAAGATTAATGGTTTTTCGGGGCTTTTTGTTACTTTTTTGTATGGGAATAATTAGATATGTGATTTAAATCTGACCGACCTTGAATTGGGTTGATATCAGTATTTTTTGTAATTTTCAACAATAGAATTTTTTCCATCCTGTATTGCCCGACAACCTTTTTTACTTTTTAAAGTATTTTTTCGTGGATATATTTATTTTCAATGTGGATCTGAAAATGAGTTCGATTTTTTCCAAGTCAACAAATTTACTTTGTATTAATTCAGCAACTCAATAATCAATTGTACAAAGCTTGATTTTTATGTATGAATGCAAAACAATTGGGTTGCCTGCCCGAGCGATATACATAAGTATGATTTACATATGCGGTTTTATACACCTTCTGGTGTGTTGTATATCGCTCGTGCAGGGAATCCCAATTCAGAAGTTCAGTAGGGATACAAAAAGTAGACGATAAAAAAAAACACGCCAGATAATAACCAATTATGAATGCATGTGAAAGAGATTATGTAACATCCTTTACAAATAGCTGCTATAAACAAACCGCGCGACAAATAGATGCAAATTTTTCGCTATTAAACAAGAACGTAAAAAATAACAGAAAACCTGATTTGATCAAGTAGTCAGAAAGTTGCTTTTTATCAAACCCAAATAAAAAATTCAAAAATGAGCTTGTAACGAAACCATTTCTCTCTTTTCGAAAAAACGAACAGGCATGTTTTTCATCGTTATATTCGTGCAAAATACAATACAAAATGTTCACTTCAATAAGGAAAAACAAAATTCATTTTTTCCAGCTGACCCACTTTGTACCTTCACCTTCAAATCCGAAAACAACAAATTTGACAATATCAAAACAACTAAGCTTCGTTCAATTATTTTCTCGGCGAAAATATGCAATAAAAGTCGAAATTACCCTGATAAGAAAAATAGACTAACTGTTACGAGCAGGCGCCGAAAATCAGTCAAAATCGGAGCACCGAGGACGAAAAAAACAGGGGTGACTCGGCGATCGGTGTCAATGACATAATTGCTAATTTTCGTAATGTACGCGGCCACGAAGCGCGATCGCGATTGTTCTCAGAATATTTGCGTTTTCGCGACTGGCCAGCGCATTCTTCGCATTCAACTGCTCGATTGTGCGCGACACAGGAGAATTATTATAATGTACGAGTAAGAAAGGAGAAAGGGGAACAAAAAAAATTACCACGTACCGCAAGGTACGCGCAATTGCGCATCATCGCAAGCGCTATCGACGGAAAAAAATTGCACTCACTTCATCAGTGCGAAATTTGCACTGCCATTTTTATGGAATTCTTATAAAATTCATTAATAAATATTTGTTTATAAAGTCACAATATATTATTTACTGCTGAAAAGAAAAGGTTAATAATAGCGCTTGCACTGTCAAATCAGGAAAGGTGAATTATCTAAAACAACAAAATTTTCTTCAGCAGAAAAAAAAATTCCTCTGAACACTCTCAAAATAGAAATCAATGAAAATCACTGATAGCGATTCCAAGAGTGCTGTGAAGCAGCAAAAAAAGGCTTTACTAAAAATTAAGTCAAGTTTACAAAGTTCAATAAGTTTAAAGTTTAAATTAAGTTTACGTGACTCTAACCACAAAAGTGGTACTTCACAGGCTTCACAGGTCTTTTTCGGTCCTCGTCGCTTAAAATACAGTACCGCCCATTCGGGCAAAAGCTAATTTTACTGAAACGATTACAGTCCTCGGCTTCGCCGAGATTTACAGGAACTGTTGGGAACTGTACTGGCCACAAAAAGCACGTGCTACGTGTCATTGTTGACGTTCTTGTTGCACATGTGCAGTCGCACGCGTTGTCGACCTAACCCCCCTGACTTTGGCAACCAAAACCCTGCAAAACCCGATCAAAGTCAATCAACAAAGTCTGTTGTGCATTCTGGACAAAAATGGCACAGGATCGAGTTATTCAGCAGTTGGAGGAATTATCCATAGAGTATATATATACCCATAACAATTTTTTTATTGCATTGGAGTCGGCTGAAGAAATTTCCAACTATAAACTATAATTTTGGTCAATTCCGGCGATTCTTATTGATTCGTGTAATACGTATTAGAAAGTGCATTATATTATATTATTCGTTCAGTATACTTATCTAATTATTTTGTAAAATATATCAAGCACGATTCATAATAACAATTGGATTACAAGAGGTTTTCAATAATATATTCCATTGTAAAATAAATTGAAATACTGTTTCATTATTTTGGATACAGAATGATATCATGTCTGAATAATGTAGAGCAGGTTCAGTAATGTATGTTTTTCAGTTGTATCCTTATTTTTTGTCTATAAAATGAAAAATGAAAATGTTTTTATTTTCCAGTGACCTAATTGATCTGAATGACAAAGGAATAATATACGATGCCTCCAATGCGTATGATAATTATCAAGTACCAGAGCAAAACTTTCTGAAAAATTTGCCAAATCAGGATGATATTATCGCTGCACTGAGTATAAATGAAAATGCCGATGATGATGATGATGATAATGAAGATATAGAAGCACCTCTGAAGGCTGGATTGCAAGTGCCAAACTTTGATGAATTACGACGCAAAATGACAGATGTTTCTAGAGGAACTGGAAAGGTAAATCATTGAAGGACAATGGCATTTTGAAGCTTTTCGACACAATTTACAAGATCCAAGACTTAAATTTTGTTTTCCAACGATAGAGACATTTTTTCAAAGTTGAACATGGCAGAGTGGAATAATTTTCTTGGCTTAATTGAGCAATATCCAACAATGTCTAATATCTAAGCATAAAGGGAGTACGTTTGTCATTCGATTCAAGTTATTTATTATTGAAACTCACTGTAAATTGTTAAATTGATACTTGATGATGGCAGTGATAATGATGAAATAAAGCTGTTGTTTATAACAATATGTAGTAAAATTATCAAGTATAACATTTTCCTTGAAAAATGTTGCCTGTAATGCATTGTACTTGATGGTAATTGAAAATTGTTAACAACAGCTATTGAAACTTGTGAGAAAAGCTGGAAGCGGAGGTGTGATTCCTTTGGAATGCAAAGTGTCGTTCAAGTACCTAGGATTCTTTGAGTTCCAAGACGAACCTTTCGATTCCTCGTTCGCTCACGAGCAATCTCTCATGACTGTACGCGTCGGTCGGGGAAATTTGCTTCCTGGCCTTGAGCTCGCCATCATGAGCATGGAAAAAAAAGAAACATCCTTGTTCCTGGTCCACCCTGATTTAGCCTACGGCGCTTTGGGCTGCATGCCTCGGATTCCTCCAAATTCCCAAGTTCTCTTTGTCATCACAATTATCGATTTTGTTGATGACGCAAATGCCGATGCGTTCAACACATTGAAAATGGAGGACAAAAGTCAATTCCAGAAATCATTGCCTACTGCCAAGGACATTCTCAACACCGCCAAAGATTCTTTCAATTCGAGGATGTACAAACAAGCGAGCAGAGAGTAGGTTTTTTTTTTTTTATATATTTTATCTACAAACATATCAAAATTGCTCGAGTTGTGATGCTACACATTAATTTCTTCTATAACAGACGAGTATAATAATTATAATGATGAGTCTACATCATCTAAGGCTTTGGGGATCAGCTATTCAGATATATTAATATTTTCAAAGTTCTTTGGTAAATGTAAGAGAAGTGTCAAAATGATGGAAGTCAATGAAATTTCAAAAACGTGAGAAACTCTGTAACAATATCACATAGAAAGATGATGTCCAATTATCTTTCAAAATCCTCAATTGTTTGAACAAATTTAATTAATAGAATTGATAAGATTTGCCACTCATTTTTGTAATGCTGTTTTGACATTAGAACAAGCAAAAAATAATAATAATAATTCAAGACGTTTTATTCAACTACATTAAATTTAGAGACGTTTCCAGAAACTTGAGAATCCATAGTGAAAACTGTCCGTATTCCAGAAGTACATTGTTCAATTTCAAATTTGTTGAGTTTGAAATTTTTCCTTGTTCATTCGAGGGATGTTGAGATATACAAACGTCAATGACGTAATTAATGCTCATGGTTCCAGATATATGGGGGCGATTGTTCGATTGGAAAAAATCGCAACTGAAAACAACGAAGAAAAAGAGACCGTGAGAAAACTCTGTGGAAAAGCGTACAACCAACTGTCGATTTGTTACAATTTGTTGGGAAAACATAAAAAAGTTTGTTGGGCCTGTGAAAACAATCCGATGCCCACAGTAGAATCCAAATTACAGTAATCTCAACTTTGGTATTAATATTGAAATTGTTCATCAACCATGCAATGTACGAGATGAATCATTACTTATCATTTCAGGCATGGACGAGCTCTAGGACAGCTCGGAGAGTACGAAGAATCTATGCAGATTTTGCAAGCAGCCTTGAAAGAAGAACCAAAAAACCAGGAAATAATTTCTGAAATCTCTTTGGTAGTAGCTTCAAGTTAAATTTATTAATTGATCAATTCATCATTTATTAATCAACAAATTTTGCATAATTATGTTTTATCCATCGACAAATTATAATCAAAGGCGAATAATGATTTAATTTTGGATTCTTATTAGCGACGAAATAATATATGAGTCTGTTTTTATTTGTTTAAGGTGAACGATGAGATGGCCAAATATAAACAGGCCACAAAAGAATTGTGGTCTAAATGCTTCGGTATGGCAAAAAAAGAACCAGCAAAGTCGAAATTCCATGCTGGTGCTGAAGAAATGTGCAAAGCATTGATTGACGATTCTTATTTGACTCGTCAGCTTCTACCAGATGGCCTTAATGTTTCAGAAGTTGAAATCATACGTGCAACTGCTGTGCAGTTTGGACTTGCCGTGGACCATCGTATCAGACATGGAAAAGAGGAATTTTACCTGACCAAAAAGGGTTTTTAAATTTTTTTATCTGTGCCACTTGATAAGTACATTGTTTTATACCACTAAGGCAATGACGTTCGAACAATATGTTTTAGATACTACTTCATCTGGAAATTTTCATGTATTCTTCAATTGCTTTTGACAGTGTCAACTATTTTTAATTATGCTCTTTTTATGCAGTAATGAAAATTCATGCTGTTTTCTTCATTTTTCACTGTAAGCTCCTTATATGATATTATGATGAATAATGAGATTATCAGGGCTGTTTACTTTCGTTCATTCAATATCATTTGCAAACATCAGAAAAATTTCCCAACATCGAAGTTATTCTGTACACAATTCAAAAAAATTAAATATATACACTCACGGATGATGTTATTTATCAAACCAACATTTTGGAAATGTAAGACGTTTGGATGAAAAATTGATATGTGAATTGGCAGATTTTCAGCAATAAGACGAAACAGTTACTTTATAATATACTTTCATTATTCCTGTTATTTTCCGGAAGTGACTATAATTGGAACAATAATTCAAGATGATGACGAAATTAGATGATTTCATTAGTATCTTAAAATGCAAGTGTAATTGAATTACCAGGTTACTATTCAAGTATTATTATCGAAAAAATTTGCATATAATTTTGGAAAAAAAGGAATACTAAAAGGTTTAACCGTTTGACGTACGGCCCTCTGATATACTGCAGTCAACTGCAGTTGACTGCAGTCAAGAAGAGTCTTTTTGTGACTGCAGTGCAGTGCAGTGAACAGCAGTAAATTGATGGCAGTGTGTGTAACACGTACTAATAGTCGCGCACGCGCGCGAGTATGAAATATATTAGCTAATGAAATAATAACATTCCATCATTCCATGCGGCAAAGTGTAATTGAGTATAATGTGGTGCAATGTGGTGGTTGCACATTGGTTGCAAACGTCAACATTCCTCTGTTGTCGTCGTCTGTCAGAAGTTTTAACGTGGCAGCGTATTATTCGGCGCAACTCTGTCCTACATGATTCATTGTCGAACATCGACAATGTCGTGCAATTTTTAAAGCCATCAACAGGTTTTATAAAAACCGCATTTTCGGGGTTTTCGCCGGTAAGGTAACCTGAAAACTTGACGATAATTTAAAAAATGTTTCAAGTGTTTATGTTTCGCATTGGTACGTGTAAGTTTCTTCGTTTTTTATCTTATTCTAGAAAGCAATACATTTCTCTTTGAGAAATATTACACAATGTGGGAAGGACAAAGACGTGTCGCTCTCATCACTGGTATCACTGGGCAGGTAAATTATATTATCAGTTCATAGCTTTCAGATACTTTGAGACATGAAACTTGTTATAATTTTCGAAATTTCATCAACTACTCTTGATTGTTGTTGAAATCCTTGAAATATTGAAATACCAACTCGCTTCTGCTGCGACTTTTGGCATTAGAATTCACGTGCAGATTTCAGACTTCCCAATAATTGATCCTGCTGCAATAACAGCTGAATCACCACTTTGTGAAAGTTGAATGTTTGAAAGATTAATGTTGATTGACAATAAGACAACAGTGAAGAAATGTAATTTGCAACAAACACACAATGATGTCATTGCAAATGCTTGTTGTAGGATGGTTCCTATTTGGCCGAATTTCTGATCGAAAAGGGTTACACAGTCCATGGAATAATCAGAAGAGCAAGTTCTTTCAATACTGGGAGAATTCAGCATCTTTATGAGGACCCACAGTGCCATTCCCAGGGGAAAATGCAATTGCATTACGGGGATATGACGGATTCTGGTAGCCTCATAAAAGTTATAAGCTCAGTTCAGCCAACAGAGATTTACAACCTCGCTGCTCAGAGTCATGTCAAGGTATGTGTCAATGCCAATTCATGCTTGTTATAATTATCCGGTATCTATTGAAAATTCATCAAAAACACTGAGCATGAAGAAAATAATGGCCTTAAAACCATCAGGCAGGTCCACCAACTTTGCAGTCTTCTTTTTTGATTAAACATGAAATGCGACCTGCGCTGAAGAAAAGGGGCTTACTCTGCATGGCATAATTTTACAGGACGAGTGATCGCAGCTCAGCCTGTACAGTGGAGGCATATGAGAAAGGGAACTTCAACAAAATTACTGCTCCAAAATAACGCTCAAATAAATTTTTTGAATGTTTCATTTGAAAGAGCAAGTGAAAAACTATCAATTCATATAGAAATCTGAAAATCGATTTTTTCAGAGTAAGCCCCCTTTCTTCGGCGCACGTCACAAATGCCTTCAAATGATGCGCGTGTTAATCATATATATTATTGTGAATAATTCATAAATGAATGTCGTTTCAATGATTTCATGTATACAATTAAGCGAATATTTCTGGGTGCTCATATACCATTGTATACCATTGGCGGGTCTTTGAGTTGAGGTCTCTTTTTACCTGAACAAATATATTTTTTCGTCCCGCAACCCACGCCCATGGCCGACTTGATTACACTACTTGGTATTCACGTCGACTTGGGATTTTCCCTCCATCGAGCCGCGGGGGAAACCAAGGAAAAAAACCCCGCGGCAAGTAGGCGGTAACTGGCTCGAATCCCCCTGAGAGGTGCCGATATCAAGGAATATCGGTGCCCCGACGCCGAGAAATGATTTCTGAGAATTAAAATCCGGGGATCCCACAGGCGGAATTCGAACCCGTCTCCTTTCAGTGGCTTTCAGTGGCTTTCAGTGGCCCCAGCCGACCAATCGCCGCGCAGTACCGCTTAGCAATTGGTCCGCTTGACCACGGAAGCGGTCAATTAACCAAATATTATATAGTGTATGAATAATATATAGTGTGTAAACTTTGGAAAATAGCACTGAAAATTTGTCAAATTACATTAGGTAAGCTTCGAACTAAGCGAATACACTGCAGAAGTTGATGCCGTTGGGACCGTTCGTCTTCTCGACGCAATTAAAATGTGCGGCCTCGAGAAAAGCGTCAAATTTTACCAAGCTTCAACCTCTGAACTTTATGGAAAAGTAGCAGAAACTCCGCAAAGTGAAAAAACGCCTTTTTTTCCTCGCTCTCCATACGGTACATCACAATAATTTCTCCAATTGTGAAATGACTAATTTGAATTAGAGAAATTTAGCTGTATTTCGATTTTCCGGCCTCTATCGAATGGTGAAATACAGATTGTTGTTGTTAATAAACTTGTTGTTTATTTCCAGCTTGTGCCAAATTGTACAGTTTCTGGATTGTGAAGAATTATCGCGAAGCTTATGGAATGTTCGCCTGCAATGGAATACTTTTCAATCACGAAAGTCCCAGACGAGGCGAAAATTTTGTTACCCGAAAAATCACAAGGTCCATTGCAAAAATGCATTTGGGCTTGCAAAGCGTTTTGGAACTTGGAAATTTGGATGCAAAGCGTGATTGGGGCCATGCCAAAGATTACGTAGAGGTTTGAATGAGCTTTCATTGTATTTTCAGCCTTTCCGACTTTTTGTCATGATATGTGACGTGCGCCGTAGAAAGGGGGCTTACTCTGCATGGCATGATTTTACAGGACGAGCGATCGCAGCTCAGCCTGTGCATAGGCATAGGCATAGGAGAAAGGGAACTTGAACAAAAGTTCTGCTCCAAAATAACGCTCAAATAAATTTTTTGAATGTTTTATTTAAAAGAGCGAGTGAAAAACTATCGGTTCATGTAGAAATTTAAGTATCGATTTTTTCAGAGTAAGCCCCCTTTCTTCGGCGCACGTCACATATTATGATATTGTATTGTATTTTTTGCATTCGAGCTACTCTGCAATTAACAAATACTCATAGCGGAATATTACACATAGCTTTTGTTGACTCACATGATGAGAAATAACATTATTTCGAATATTGGTGATCAACATCAACTGTTCCAGGCAATGTGGCTAATGCTTCAACAGCCAAATCCTAGTGACTTTGTTATTGCGACCGGAAAAACGTACAGTGTACGCGAATTTGTTGAACGTGCATTTCGACATGTAGATACTCAAGTCGAATGGCAAGGTCAGGGTGTCGACCAAGTTGGCATTGACGCGAAAACTGGTAGAGTCGTTGTTCGCGTAAATCCTAAATTTTTCCGTCCCACCGAAGTGGTAAGTTTCATGCAAGATTATGTCCAAACGCATTTTCATCCAATTTTCACATTTATATAAGTAAAATACCCTAAAACTTGGTCAAATTTTTCCTTTTCAAACGAGAATGTATATATTTCCATGCAAATATGCCTTTTTTTAGGACGTCGCACTTTTTTCAACATGCACTTTCATTGCAGCCATTGAACAATGTCATATATTTTTTACAACAACATTAATATTTCATCCGTTGATTTTTTTCATACCGAAAACAATGAGCAATATCTCAAACATTATGTTTAGGATTTATTGCAAGGCAATGCTACAAAAGCAAAAGAGGAACTTGGATGGCAACCAACCATTACATTCGAGGTAAAACTCTTGTTTCTCTTGTTTGTTTATTACATCGTCATTTAAAAACATTAAACGACAAAATTTTCAGCAACTTGTGAAAGACATGATGGACTCCGATTTGGAGCTGATGAAGAAAAACCCGAGCGCATAAATTACCCCAGTAGTTCAGTACATATAAATATCCCATGATGATTTTGATGACTTGAGCACAAATATAAAAATAAGAGCTAATGTACCGCTCTATTTATCCGTATTATTACTGATCGTCTGTGATAAAGATGAAACTGGAAACCCAGTTCAGATACATAATTGAAACACTTTTATCAACCATTTTTGAATAAAACAGTTTACAATCAAGTATGATGACTTGTTATATTTATCATGCTTTAGCTATTCCCAGAAAAACCGTTCAAGTCAACGTCATTTTTCATGTTTACAACATTTCATCGATTTTATCTTTTCTTTGTAGCGGTGTAATGTATGTACTTGCATACTCTTCGTTTTTAAATATTTAATTTTCCCACCTTTTGTCGATTTGTGGTCGGTGTGTACACTTGTGATTTGTCTGATATGATTTTGCCAGTCGATCGCGCGCAACAGCTGATCTGATATTCTGTTGTGTTCCCCCATATATGTGTGTTCCATTGTATTCTGCCCCAGCGAGAGCTTGTCAGACCAGCGAGTCAAGTCGAGTCCTTATTTTTTTAAATTAATATTTTTCAGTTTTTGAAAGTTTTTTGAATTGCGCGTTTCGTCTTTCTTGTCCAAAATTGTCCACAATTGATTGTATCTCCCGGTCCCGAACTTAATAGAGTATATTACAAAATGACATCGTTGAAAAACATAAACGACATGACACGAATTCGAGAATTGTCCGTTAGGTATGATGAACAAACCCTTGAAATCAGTGACTCTTACACTTTTTAGAGATTTTGCTTTGCATATTTTTATGTCTTAGATATTCAGAATGAAATTTGGAAATTGTGGCTCGATGATGCTACTTGCAATTTTCGAGCTAGACTAATCAAAGAAATCAATTGTAATGGATATGATAATATTATATATTATTTGTTGGCATCGGAATCATTGTTACATACAGAAAAGCACGACAACTCTTAATTATTAATTATATTCCAACTTTTTCAGCGACGTCGATAATTTGAAAAATGGAATAATTTTAACAACCAACAATGACATTGCTGGAGAAGAAGAAAGAGAAGATGTGGATTTCTTGCGCAATTTCCCATCATCCAATGATGACATACTTAATGCACTGAATGTAGATGATTCCGCGAAGCCTTTGAATTCGGGCCTGTCAGTGCCAAATTTCGACTCTCTGCGAGAAAGAATGGACGACGTTTTTGGAGAAAAAAAAGTATAAAGCTACAGTCGAAATCAATGATAATTCACTCATAATATACTATACAAAAAAATGGAAATTATCTTATTCAAACATCTGTCTTTTCAAGTTTCAAATAATAACTATCAATAATGTGTGT
>JAPYZK010003404.1:0-23357 GCA_030522785.1 Platygaster equestris | reverse complement strand
TATTATTATTATAAATTATTATTTCACTTTTCTTCACTGTCGATACATTTTGAATCAACTTTTTCCATGTTGTGGGATGAAATGTAGTTGGCAACTAGTGGAAGAATAGAAGATTCTTCAACTCGTATGATTTTAAAACTCACCCTTGACTTGCTTTAAAAAACCTCACACTCGTTTGAATATGATCATTTCACTAGTTGCGAACCATATTATTATGCGTTTATCTAGGAACTTAGATGTACTGAGTTGTGTTATTCATTTCTGAAGGATTGTAGACGAAATGTGGAAATGTCGACTTATCAACGTCTGACAGCATGGCCTGCGATAAGCAGGTGCCACGCGATAAGATGTTGGTGCGTTGACAACTCGAGTGTTGACAGTAAAGTAAAATTTTTGGATTGCTCCGCATGCGGATTCAGTGAAACTCTCTAGATGATAGTTGAGATGCGTATAAAAAATTTAAAATAGTCGTCGTCTTCTCATTCCAGTTACTGAAACTTGTGAGAAAGAAAGGCGTTGGGGGAGTTCTTCCAGAAGAGTGTCAAGTTTCTGTGCAGTATTTGGGATTTTTCGAGGCTCAAGATGAACCTTTTGATTCGACTTTTGCACACGACAGATCTCACTTGAACGTACGACTGAACCAAGGAAATTTGCTCCCTGGCCTCGAACTGGGCATCGCGACCATGGAGAAACACGAAACTTCGATATTCCTCATACACCCTGATTTGGCATACGGGGAACTTGGTTGTATGCCTCGCATTCCACCCAATTCCGAAGTTCTTTTCGTCGTCAAAGTCGTGGAGTTCAATGACAACATCGAGTATTGCAGAGAACCACATCCAGATGAAAAAAATTCTTTCGCCAGTACTGTTCCCAAAATACAAGACACGATGGCCGATGCAAGGGAATCTTTCAGAAAAAAAAAATTCATAGACGCTATCAAAAAGTACACACATCTTCTTTTCGCATCGCACTTGCAAAGTAGTCAACTTTCAATAATACTATACTTCCACTGGATCGTTCAAGTGCATATATAGAATTTGGCGATATTTAAAATTTTTGAAAACTACCCCTCCACAACCTCTTCGCCTGCAATTGATATAATTTAATTACTACATAATAATACATACGTTGAGCCCCTACCGAGTCACATTTTAGGATTCAAATTGATTTCAATCAGTTGCTGTTGCTGCTGCTGCTGCTGCTCATCTGTTCACAATATGTACATTGATGGAAATATTTGTACTTTTTTATGATTCCAAGATGAATCAAACTTGATTCGATGAAACTTGGAATTGTAAAATTTCTATATTCGCAGGTATGAAAGAGCCGCCGAATGGATAAAAAATATGAGATTGAACAATGACGATGAGGAAGAACAAATGCACGTTTTACTATCAAAAGTTTGTACCAACTTGGCTGTTTGCTACAATTTGATTGGCAAACCGCGCAAAACTTGTTCAGTTTGTAATGACAATCCGATTCCTTCGGCAAAATCAATCTTTCAGTAAGTTACATCACTGAAAAAACCAAAATTTGGCGAAAAGTGATTGTATTCCATAGAATATATAAAGGATGAATATAAAACACATTAAACACAATACGTTTTATAGGAATGGTAGAGCTCTGGCGAGAATTGGACAATTCATGGAAGGATTGAAAAAGTTGAATCAAGCTTTGAAAATCGAACAAAATAGTACCGAAATTAAGCAAGAAATCGCATTGGTGATGAAAAAGCATTAAATTGCATCAATAACATTCACTTTTTCACCAGTATATGTTGATTGCATTGTTTTTTTTTTTTTTTTATAGGTTGAAAAAATGTCAACTGAGTATAATGTTCTTTTGGAAAAGTTGAAGTCCCTTTCTTGTGGAGAGAAAGATGTACAAGTTACTGCCAAATTTCGTGAGACTGCTGAAGAAATTTGCAAAATGTTTGAAAGAGATACTAACCAGCTGCGTCTGGTATTGCCAAAAAATTTAAGCGACAATGAGACAAAATGTTTGGAGGTCCTCGGCGCGTCTTATGGTCTGACTTTTTCGACGCATACTAAAGGACATAAAGTGGAGATTTATTTCAGCAAAGTGAACTATTGAAGCAATCAAGTCGCAAGTGTTGGCCGCAAATCAGTCTTGCATTTTACCATAGACAATTTTCATAACAACTTGTGTACATACCTTCTTTTATAATCAACAGTGTAAGCAGTAAGCTCATTTTATATTTTTAATTTAAATAGCTTTCTTTTTTTTGTTTTCTCTTTTTCAACTACAATTTTATAGCCCAATGTCAATAGTGCACCTTGTGAATTATTCTCGTCATTGCAATTTTCCCTTATAAAAAAGAATGCGAGTTTTGAATTTAGTTTTTATTTTTCTACAAGGTTTTTGGAAAAACTTGGCATGGTACAGCTGCGGCTAAACTAGTTTGCAGTTTTGCGATAATTTTGTTTGAAATAAATCCTTTTTTTTACAATATCTTGTGCCTCTTTTTATAAAGTGACTCTTATATTCTCCATTACGACAGTATTAGCTTATTATTCAATTAAGTATTTCTGCGCGAAAGAACTGCAAACATCTTGCTTAAATTCGGTGCCGTTTCTTTTTTTGATGGTACGACAAAGCCGTACAACGTCAATGCGGTATACGGGAAAAAACGACCGAACTGAGAATTGTAAATAGATGGATTTTGAATTAATATCGAAGGCATGCGCGTATCGGTCCGACGTCAGACCGATATCCGATATACGGTGGCCGACAAATTTTTCCGAGCGAGCGATTGATAATTGTTCTCGCCGCTCCATTACTATGCGAAGAATATATCAGAATAGATCAATAGAGATTTTTAACTGTTTTAAACTGCATAAAAAGTAAAAAACTTCTGTTACGTCCGTTTTGTGCAGAATACGAACAAATACAAATACTTGTCATTCTTTCTTTATATTCTACCTTACGGATATAATGGAAGTTTTGCTTACTTTTGATGCAAAGACTCCGTATTCCTGAAATTTAAATGGTATTAAATTCTACTCAATCCCACTGCACTTATCAGCACTCTGCAACACAATCTGCATTATCTGTGAGTGAAAAGATGCAGTAACTAAGGACGATTTTGCAACATCAGTCTATAATCATGCGAAAATGAAGATTTATTATTATAATTCATTCAATTATATTTATGACAGTTATAATCAATACAATTAATTGGTAACAGCCATTTTTTTCTCACCAATTTTTCCTAGAAACAAAAATTTGCATGATTTACAATACACTTTCGTAAACAAAAAGAAAAAGATTCTAAAACCTAATATGTATATGACTTAATTGTGTCAAGTCGAAGTATAATAATTGGAGAAGCAAGTAGCAATCAGTAAAAATGTTTATGTTATATCATTGGTGTTTAATCATCTCTCTTGTTGAGATAAAGTTGCTGTTTTCCGCATTTTGTGTGACTCGACATGAACAATCCATAGGTGACAGCAGCGGCTCTCAAGCATTTTTCTTCCTCGGCGTTCAAGCCCTCTGGTAGAGGTTGGCGCAACAATTTACTGTCTTGCACAAACGCTTTGCACAGATTCTCTGCTGACTCTTCAAAGGCCGACTTCTTTTTTACTTCTTTTGTCACGTTCAAACAATTGGACCACAGTTGTTTGGAAAGAATATTGTATTTTTTCAACAACTCATTGACCTGCAAGGAAACACACAATTTTAAAATCCATATTTTTTTCATTATTCTTTTACGGTTTGAATCTGTTTTTTTTTCTTCTGCATTTTTCTCATGAAATCACCAATTCACTCAAGCAAAATATGCATTTTTTGATCACCAAGCAACAAGTGAGTGGTCTGTATGATTAAACTTTTCAATGTCGATTTGAAAACACTTCATTACCACAGAAATTTCGGCAATTATTTCTGCATTTCGAGGTTCTCGTGTTAGAGCCTCTTGCAATTTTATCATTCCTTGTTTGAACTCTCCAATTCTAGCCAAAGCTCTGCCATGTCTGAAAAAGAACAAGACAACAATACTGAATTTCGCCCAAGGTAATCGCCCAATTGGTTTTCATAATATATGTACGTACATTGATGCATCGTCATCAAGTACACTTTATCCGAAAAGTAACCAACTCGACTTGAGAAAACAAAAGTTGATTACAATGTTGTTGAAAGTAATAACATTATTGCAAGAAAATTTTTAAGGGCGCATTCGAAAAACTCACTGGAATATGGATTTTGTTGAGGGAATCGGATTATTATTGCAAGCAGTGCAAGCACCTCGTGGTCTTCCTTCCAAATTGTAACAAACAGCTAAATTCGTGTAGGCTCTTGCCAGCAACCTTTTCATTTCTTTTTCCTCTTGGCCGTCTTTCGGACTTATTGATTCCAGCCATCTTACGGCTTTCGAATACCTGCATTAATTATATTTTTTGTAATTGACAATATTACAATTGACAACATTAGATAGAAATACATTTCTGTAGAAGTCGTCTGAAAAAAGGCTTGGTTTCTTCAATCTGCCAGTACCGCTTGTTAGTACAGCAGCAACAACAACAACAACAACAACAAAAACAACAAGCATGAGAAAACAATATAAAGTATAGTTTTTTTTCCATTTTTATGAAATAACTCACTCTCTGATAGCTTGTTTGTACTTGTTCTTGGTGAAGCAATCCCTTGCGCTATTCATGACATCTTTGACTCTGGGTACAACCATGATAAAACTGCGTTTCTCCTCGCGGTCTAATTCTTTGTACGATTCGGCCAAAGCATTATCGACGAATTCAACAACTGAGACAACGAACAAAACTTGGGAGTTGGGTGGAATGCGAGGCATGCAGCCCACGGAGCCGTATGCCAAATCAGGGTGCACGAGGAACATCGAAGTTTCGTGTTTCTCCATGCTCGCGATGCCTAGTTCGAGGCCAGGCAACAAATTTCCGTCGTTGAGGCGTACAGTCAAAAGAGAGTTGTCATGGGCAAAAGTCGAGTCGAATGGCTCGTCTTGAAACTCGAAAAATCCCAAGTATTTCACAGAAACTTGGCAACCTCTTGGAATCATCCCTCCGACTCCTTTTTTTCTAACTAGTTTCAGTAACTGGAATTTATGCGACATTTTTTACTCCTTTCTTCCTCTAATTGAGTAAGAAAGGGGGAGATCTCGCAAAAATCAATTTTTAGATTTTACATCAATTCATGGTGTTGTAGTTGCTCTTTTGAATGGAACTTGAAAAACATCAACTAAAGCCTTATTTTTAAACAGAAATGGAGTTCCAAGTTCCCTTTCTCCCATGCATCCAATACACAAGCTGAGTTGTGATTGCTGATACAGCTGTAAAATCGTGCTATACCGAGTGAGCCCCCTTTTGTCATCGCATGTCACATATACATACAAAATTGATGTTAAAATGTAACATCCATCTTGTTATACTTGAATCATTAAATAAAAAAATGTCTAAAATATTCAAAAACCTTTCATCTCCTTCAAATTTATGCTTAAGATCTTGAGAGATTCGTCAAGTTGGTAATTTCTTTATTTCATAAATGTCTTCCATTTTTTCAAAAAATATGCACCTCTGAAATTCAAGCCACACTGATGACTTACATGGATTCCATTATTTTCACCTTCAAGTAAATTGCCAATTTTTTAATGGTATGAACAAAAAATTTCATCAAATTACAGAAAGTAATGAAATCATAATGTCGACTTGCTCTTTTCGAACTACATACTGATGAAAAAATGAACATGCATTGTTGTTGGGTGCACCATGATAAAAAGAAGTTCTGGATGATTGATAAAATTAACTTGATAGAAGTTCAATTGAGAAACCAAGTTGAAAAATGTCTCATGCGTTTTCTATACTTTGTTGTTGCCAGAGATATCCTGCATTTTATCTCGCAAAACATCGAAATTTGGCACAGACAATCCTGACTCCAATGAAGCTTCACAATCTTCCTCTTCTATGTTCAAAGCGCCGAGCATGTCATCATCTGACACTGTAATATTGCGCATGAAATCTCGGTCGTCTTCATCTCCAACATCATTGTTATCTATTTCCAACACCAGTCCACTTTTTTGCAAATCAATGAGATCACTAAAAAATACATCATTCTTTTAGTACAACCAACCATGCAATTTTTAATTACAGAATGATTAACTTCCGTATTATACACTGAAATATATCATCATGCTGATGGCAATCGCAATACTTTTCTTTAAACAAAATGAATTACAGAATCAAATGAATGTGTAACAATTCAATTTCATCCTCAATGCTATAATGTCAATCAATGTTCCTCATTAATAAATAAAAAAAAATCTGCAAAATGTCAAAATATCAGTGTTTTCAAATAATTCACAACTCAATTTAATTAAGTAATCGAACAACGTAGATTTGTAATTATATTTGGTTTTCACCTGATTGACAATTCTTGAATCTTGTCGATATCGTGAAAATCCGCAAGCGATTTGGCCATTTTTCCCAATTTTTCCGATCCAATGACAATATTCGATTAAACTGACAACACTGGACAATACGCGATAAACTAATTAAAACTAATTAATAAAATTCAATAAAATTGTCGTCACAGAAGAGTAAACAAAGTACACTGATTTGTACAGGGAGAATAGACAGATCTGGTCAGATGATCTGACTCAGATCTGGTCTAATCTGTTTATTCTCCCTGGGTTTGTACTTCTCCTCCCCCCCGGGACCGAATTTTTGGCTACGGCCCTGAATATACTTGAACTGTGTGCCAGTCACTGATCTGTATAATACACTGGATAGCTGAATAGCTGATCCCATTCCCCCACCACTAGTTTTTTGACCCCAATTGAACCGCGCCATTTGTAGGTATTGGGACAGGACAAGCGTGCTAAAGCAGCGCGACGGTCGCGCTGAATTTCGCGGCACCACTGAATTTCAGTGGTGCCAGTACACAATGTAAAAACATGTCACTTTTATGGTAAAAACCATGAAAAATGTTTATACTACCTAGAGCCAGTATAATATTAACAAAGAAAGGGTGTATGAACATTTTTTTTTTCAAATTATTTAATGAATTTCTATAGTGTTCCTTTCTAGTGTCCCTTTCATGTTATAAAGGGACGCAAGGGAACGTATATCCCTTTGCGTTCCCTGGCGATCATCATCATCATATCATATATTTATGTGTAAATATGTATATCAAAATACATGGCGCGCGCGGCGAAAACAAAATAACCCTAGGGCCTAGACCATCGATTGTGGCGGATCGATCGATTGCAAACGTTGTCTAAGACAGTCTAAGATGACGTCCCAACTCCGTTGCTCCGTCGTCTGCATCAGGCGTCTGCTCCGTAATGTTTTCGACAGTTGTTGACAGCGGCTAACCTCCGGAAGTATACCTCGTCAGTAAAAGTAACAAATGTTTAATAACGAAAGAAAATTTGAAAAATTGTTAATGATTTCACGTTTATTACCTTTTGGTTATTGACTGTCAAAATGTGGAACATGTTGTCAGGAACGAGAAATGGAATGAAACATGTAACTCGCGTTTTAAGGATATCCACTGCCAATGATGCTATAGTTGAGAAAAATAGTGTACAAAGTTGTAAATATATCGGAATGCGTAGCTTCGTGACGGAAAAAAAATACGACTTGTTGCTGCAGCACAAGTTAGACTGTCGATTATTATGTTGGAGTAAATCATTACCGCCACAGCCAATTCTTCTTCGGTACTATTGGAAATCATTATGTAATAAAACGACTATTCTTTCACCTACGCATTTGCCAGAGAGTACAACGAAAAGACACTTGCATGGACTTGCCAGAAAATTGGTTGACAGTTCTCCCAAAAAATTGCAGCCTTATATGCATTTAATGAGAATGGACAGACCTATAGGTACTATAGTACCTCGGTATACTATTTTTACTATTCATTTTAATTGACATGCGTTGTCATAATGTAGAGTACTAGTAATTTTGAATGCCTGGCTAACAGCCGGCTGAGGGAGCAACAATTTTTAAATTGTTATTATTGGAAATACAGGTTCCTGGTTGTTATTTTGGCCATGCAGTTGGAGTATTGCGATGGCTGCCAATCCTGGATGCTTTCCAGATTTGCACATGCTGTCTCTCTTTGGTTTGGGAGCGTTCGTCATGAGAAGCGCTGGTTGTACAATCAATGATATGTGGGATAAAGACATAGATGAAAAGGTCTAGCTATGTCATTGTTATCATTATTATCGTTCCATCAATATTTCTTGTGCACACTATGCAGATTGTAAATGTTGCTTGCAAGTTTGTAACTCGACAAGTTAATGATGTTATTAGCTATTTGCAGGTGAGCAGAACACGAGACAGGCCTCTGGTAACAGGGGACATAACGCAAAAACAGGCTCTTGCATTTTTGGCTGCGGAGTTGAGTCTTGGGTTAAGTATTTTATTGCAACTCAATTGGTATAGCGTCTTTATGGGAGCCAGTTCACTAGGTAGGTATATTCTGCAAATACCAACATATTATACATACTAAACAATATCAGCTCCTATTAGATTTCAACAACATTTACAATCTATTAACTGATAATGAGTTTGCGACTTGCAGGACTAGTCATTATTTACCCTCTGATGAAACGAGTGACATACTACCCCCAATTCGTCCTGGGCATGACCTTCAACTGGGGTGCCCTCTTGGGATGGTCAGCCGTTAGAGGTACCTGTGATTGGTCCATTTGTCTACCTCTTTACATCTCTGGGATTTGTTGGACTATCATTTATGACACCATATATGCTCATCAAGTTTGTTGCCCTCAACTTTTACAAACCTACTATTTTACATTGCATTACTTGCAACTTGTTGGATTCCAGTAACTAAATGGCTACATTTTCACTCCTCCTCAATGGCAGTTTTTAACTTCTCGAGTAGATTATTTTAATAAGATACTATCACGATTATGTATATTTCAAATCAACATCTTCGAATTTCCCATTTTCATAAATTAAACACTTTTGTGCACCACATAGGGACCATTCGAGTATTATTGTGTCACCATGGAGGACATCTTCACACGTCATCATTTTCTATTGTCGATTAATATATATAAAAATTCATATAAGTACATTTTTTTGCATGCAATCATATTTGTTTTCAGTCCAAAATGTTCATGTTAAATCGAAAAAGATTGTAAAAAAAAATTATTATCTCATCTTTATTTGCATCAACATTGATGTTATTTTAATTCCTTTTCCACAAGTCAAAAAATTACGTGTAACATATTTATTGCAACTTAATGAATCGAATGAGAAAATTATGGCGACGACGCCGAAGGATTAGGAGGGATGACTTAGTGGTGACACTTGGTGACGAGGGGGTCAAAAAAAGCGAAAAATTGGCGACATAATATATTTGAATGGCCGCCCCATGTATTTGGTTGTGGAAAAATGTCACAATTTTACTGTCTTTAAAGTGGCTTGAAAATTTCAAAATCAATGCAAACAGTGTTTTTTGAGTGTTCACTTTTTCGACTTGACACTATGGTTGGCCATGGTGTCGAGTTGTCACACATCTGTTGTCACGAATATTTTGCAGGACAAAGCTGATGATGTCCTGATTGGAATAAAATCGACAGCTCTGAAATTCCAAGAGGACACGAAATATTATCTATCAGGATTTGGAGCAACCATGTTGTTGTGTTTATTAACATCTGGTGTCATGGCAGAGCAAACCTTGCCTTATTACTTTTCCGTGGGCTTAGTGGCATCTCATTTGGTGCACCAGGTAATATATATATATTTTTTTTTCGACAATCTACTCCATTTTCATTATATTGTTATTGTGTGCTTCGATCTACTTTCAGATTTACAGTCTGAATATCAATGATCCAAACGACTGCGCTAAAAAGTTTATGTCAAATCATTCGGTTGGATTGATTTTATTCATTGGAATTGTTGTTGGGAATTTGTTGAAAGACGAAAAAGAGACAACGCAAAGTGAGAAATGTAGTATAATAAATAATAATAGTGGAACAAATGCCATTGCAAATACCAGCATACCTAAACCAAATCAGTTGATGTAGCGAATAATATTAAAATAAACTCGCAAGTTTTTATCCCCTCTATTACCGTTTCCAGCCGAATATTTTTTATGCATCATGTGAAAGGCGGAAAATTTCCATATCAACATTTCTTTAATTTATTAACATTTCGAAAATAAACGAAAATACGCATGTAATGAAATATAGTACATTGCATCAATAGGGCTGAAAGTCAACGAATGCAATCAAGGGTGAAGTTTACCCGCACTGGGAGAACTGAAACGTGACAAGTCAACTTGACCATATCATCATGTTAGCGAGCTCAAGTTTGATCGACTCTGTATCCACGTTCTTTAATGTGGAATACACGAGTTTCTTGAACTTGGAGCGCGACACGTGATAGCTCCATATTATGACTCGACGCAATATTTCCGTTATCCCAGTGCGAGAATCGCATTCATTGACTTTCAGCCTGAGAAATGAACGCTATTTTTCACATTGCCTTCATTCAGCGATCGATTTTCGCTGCCTGTAAAGCGAGGCAAATCGCCGATATCGGCAGCCGAGAGCGAGAGGAAACCGAGTCACAAAACAAACACTAACTAAGGGTGAAAGTGACTCGTCTTCCCTCTGGACTGCGATCAGCCATTTTTGCCTCGCTCTACTGGCAGTGAAAATCGAGCAGACAATAAAGCGAGAGTGAAAAAAAAAAAAAAAAAAAAAAAAAAAAAAAAAAAAAAAAAAAAAAAAAAAAAAAAAAAAAAAAAAAAAAAAAAAAAAAAAAAAAAAAAAAAAATGCATAACGTAACATCAACACCCACTGGCATCAACAATCGTACAATATGCAGTAACTATGCGTCAGTATAGTTAAGAGGATGTGAATCAAATTCAAATTCAATAATGCACAACCGCACGACTCGGGTATCAAAATTTATATCATATCATACATCGTATCAATAATTCCAACAATTGACGATTGATAATTATTATTAAAGAAAAAGTTGGGAAAAATGGCAAGTGTCCTTATGAGGAGGATTCTTTATCATCTGGGTGAGCTGCTTGTTGGGCTACGCCGTTGTTGAGCTTGCTCTGTTCTCTCGAGTTAAATTTCCAGTGAATTCTTGAAATTGTCAATGGTTCTAGCCCACTGAACATGCGATTGTCGAATCTGCAACAAGTGATTTGATAATGCAAGTAGTTGTTAGACATGCTGAATTACCTTCCAAGAGAAAAGAGGTAAAATTTATTGAAAGCATCTTACAAAATCACTGGCTGCTTGAGCAGATTGCACCAACTCTACGAGCATAGCAGGCTCGCTGTCCATGTTCAAGTGGAGCCTTGGCAAAGACTTGACCAGACATTCTTTATCCAAGCTACACTCGGGATCTTGTATTTCGCGCAAAATTTTGCGGGCCAACTTGTTGTGCACGGGATATTCGGACTTCGCATTTTTGCGATCTGTAAGTAATAAAATGAGTTTGACCACTTTATTTTGGTCGATGGGCATGTAGCCTGTGGTATCGAGGCAATCTTCCATGAATTCCAAAGCGATGAAAAACACTTTTTCCAGGACTTGTGGACTATCCGAAACCTCTTGTGCGTAGTAATTAAGGAAATCGACAATGTGCTGAAGTGTGCTTATATCTTTTTTATGCTGGGGGCTGTGCAACTGGATTATGAATCTAGACACCAGTTGGCAGCTGCTCATTCGTTCATTAGCTATCAATTTTAAAAAGCCAATGGTTATGATTTTGCGAACTGCATCATCCTGAAACACATACATACATCGTTTGTTAGCCGTTGTCAAAATAAGCTGCTGACAACATTTTAAATTCATATAATGTATAAAGTTTCAAGTTCATAATTCACGATTGATGCAAGTCGAAAAATAATCGATCGACTTGCTGAATTATTAATAATATGCTCACTTCTCTTTCGAGCAAATCAATAAGAGCAGGAATGAGTTTGGAAGCTGGAGGTTCCTCTGGTGCTTCTCCAGTGTCCATAAACGAGTCTTCGTGTGTTGTATACAATCGAGTTTGCCCAGTCTTTTCATTTTTGTCGGATGTTTCTTCTTCCGCGTAAGTCACGCCGAAAGGCTCAAATCCAAATTCACAAAGAAAATCGAAAATGACTTTGAGTGCTACTACGCAGATTCCCGTGGAAGAATCTTCGCTGATGACTCGCATGAAGAAGGTGTGAAAAATGTGTTGTACAGCCAAATCTTTGTCCCTATAAGAACAGAGTCCCAGAGCCAGGACAGCCAAACTTCGCACATTCACATCTGCGTGCTGCAAAACAAAGAGCGCCAATTATTATTCTACTGAAATAGTGGTCAGACAAAATCGAAACAGAACAACGCTTCGAGTATTGCATATTTATACGGACGACACAAATATTCCCCAACAGGCGCTGCTGTCAGGACAAGTGCTGTTGAGTTGGTACACGAAATTAACAAACTATCAACAATGTATTGGACTATGTGAATGTGTTAATAATAAGTTATTGCAGTGGCCAAATAACTATACCTCTGTATTTGGCAAAGCCAAATTTTCCATGAGTGTCCGTAAATTGCCTGTGAGGTTGTCCAATTCAGGGAATTCCATCAAGTTGCACATTATTCGAAGGCAAGAAACCAGAGTATCGGGATCATTGCGCTCTTCGAGAGCTTCTTCCTGCTGCTGCTGCTGCTGGGAACTGCCAAGTGAAGCAGCTGGCAACTGAGGTTTCGCAAGTAACGCACTGCATTTTTCCTTCTCCTCTTTGAGAGTCTCAACTTTTTTATGCAAATTTTGTGCTTCTGCAAAATTTTTATCTTTTGTTGCGCTGTACACTTGTTCCTCCAATTCAGAAATTTGTACCCCCAAGCGAGCTTGCTGCAATCATCATCATCGTCATTATCGTCAAATCGCAAAAACATATTATTTTGTCAATTTTCAAACAGCTGCGTGCATCAGTTTGCGAATAAACAAATTGTACACAGAACTGAAGACTATTCAGCGTAACATGTCTTTTACATTTCTTTGCAAAAAAAAAAAAAAGTACATTAGTTAACTGAAAGTATGAAAACCCAAAATTTTGGGATGGTTCAAACTCAGATTTGGAGAGAAAAAAAAACTGGACCATACTAAGGTATACCTGCATTTTCAAATCATGTCGCTCTCTTTCTGACAAACGTTGAGCAGCAGCAACTTGAGTTTGCTGAGTCGGAGGCTGTTCCATCGGCATCCGAAGCTCGTTGATAACATCGATGAGCAAACTGACTTGTGTTTCAACTTGGGGAACAATGTCCTTCAAACGTTTGACAGCACATTTTACGATTCGTTGGGACTGAAGTGGGGAAGCCAATGTTTCCAATATCAATTGTTTGAGCTTGTTTCTGCCCACTTCGTCAGCTGACTCATACAGGCTTGTCATCTCAAACAGTTGATACAGTATGAATTCTTGACTCGAAATTTCCCAGGGCTCGTAATCCTTGTCTTTCACCCAACTCATGTATTCCATGATGTACTTGCAGAAACAAGTCAGTTCAGGCATTATTTCCTCGAATGCCTCTGGTTCCACCTCTTTTACATGCTGAATCAGGCAGCGCCACAACACCACTTTGGGACTTGACAATTTCTCGATTGGCACACCTTGACTGACGCTGTCATAGTCCGTTTGGGCCAGTAGCTCCTTTATTGGGCTGTGGTTGTTTCTATAAATACACACATCATCAATGTGCAATTCAATTCTATCATGCATGTATGTATTCAATCGTCAGTGCATTTGGATTCTTACTCGAAAACAGTTATTATTTTTGCCATTACCTCACTTTCATTCAATATGATAATGACAATTTTTTTTTTTCAGGTTCGAACCTAGAAATATTCAGCATAGGCTATTACAATTTTAACATTCCTATAATACTGATAATAATTTTTTATGTAATAAAACTCAAGTATTTAATGAATAATTTCAATGCTCATTTCTAAACCTTGAAAAATTTTGGTTTTTTGTAAATGATGAAATTTTCAACAAGTCTGTAGATCAAGGTTTAGCAATTTGATGGTTTCTGCAATAGCAAAAATCTCAGGATTGGTGGTTTTGAAAATGGAGAATACAACTGACATTGTAAATAAAGAAGAAAATGAATGTCTCACTTGAGTAAAGAAGTGACGCTCGTCATGGTAAAGTCCAAGGCTTTCTCTGGATCCAGGCCTTTTAGCAAATCAATGTAATTCTGATTATAGTGGTTCAGCCAGGAAGGGAGGAGAACTTTTTTGATGCACACCACAACCTTGTCGGAGCTGTCATTGAGGCCATTCTTCAAGACTTTTTCTCTTTGTTCGATTTTCAAAGATCTCACAGTAATTTTGCTGATGAAA
The DNA here is from genome assembly GCA_030522785.1 of Platygaster equestris. Taxonomy (NCBI): domain Eukaryota; kingdom Metazoa; phylum Arthropoda; class Insecta; order Hymenoptera; family Platygastridae; genus Platygaster; species Platygaster equestris. The sequence continues at coordinate 8,984 of JAPYZK010003404.1, read as the reverse complement.
GTGTAAGCGGCAACCCGAACTTTGGCCGATGTATCATAAATGCACTTGAGAGCGACGCCCAAGACTTTTTTGCTTCTTCCAATTTTACTCAGAATGGTTTTTCTCACATCAGCGTTGGGATCTCGAAGCATATGAAACAAATAACAGTTGATAACTGGGCAATTTTCATCCGCGGGAGCCTGGAGCCTGTGAAGTGCCAGAACGGCCTGCACCCGAACCTTGGCGGATAAATCTTTCATACGTTCCAGCATCGCCACAGAAATTTTCTCGTGAATTTCGTCATCGATTATGGCCCCTTCACCTAATGACGTTAGCAGCAATTGTAGAAAATGGCATATGCGGTAACGAACGTTGACATTTTTTGCTTCATGGTGAGTTGTGAGAAAACTATAAAATTTGTTTAACACTATATTATTGCTTTCTTCCTCTTCTTCTTTTTCATCTTTGCCCTCGAGCTCGTTCAAGCTGACGATGAATTTGGCAGCAAATTCCAAGACGTTGGTCACATGGACATGATTTTCGCCTATTGATAATGGACGCTTCATCAGACTGAGGAAGACATCGTAGAACCCAACGGCGTTGTCCATCTACACAGGAATTGCCAATTGATTGAAATTTTCACCATTCTAATGATAATTGTTATCAACTTTTTCAACATTTTAATTGACACATATGTTAAACTTGCCAATTTTTTTCTAATACAGAGCTACTGAAAACTAAAATCATGCATATCACATGTTCTGTATGCTCAATTTTTCAATTTCAAATAAAACAAGTTGCCAAATTTCCTATTTTGGAGATTCTTGAATGCAAAATTCAAAAACTAGACAACTCTTATTCTCAATTTACATTTACCAACTTCAAATTTAAAACTATTCATTAAATTTTTTCAAAGAAAAATGTCACCAGCATTGTGCTCAGCATTACTAATACATAACAAAAATTTCAAAATGCGATGTACCCTCGATTATTAGTATGATGTATATTATATTGAGTTGCAAAAACCTGGGCGAATTTATTCATAAAAACATGGAAAAATATTATTTTTCTCGAACAAACGCTACAACTCAAACATAACAAATTGATTCTGATTTTAAAAAAAAAATCTATAATTATTAAAAAAAACAAAAAAAAATAAAAAAAAAATAAAAAAAAAAATATAAAAAAAAAAAAAAAAAAAACTGTAGCTTCCACTTTTTTTGGCGGAAAATTACTTGTATTGAATCATGACTTATTAGTACCTCATCGTAGATTTTTCGAAGTTTGCCCAAATGTTGACGGTGACATGTTTTGTTGAACTGCACTTTTGTTAAGATATTGCCAATTTTTTCACGCGGGGTTGAAGATGTTTTTTTCAATGTTGACTGCGCTCTTGGGCCCTTTGGAGGCATTTTCGTAGCATTTAATTTTTAACTTGTATTATTGATATTGTTACGCTAATTGACAGTATTGACATTAATGTCGGAAACAGTCGGAACATACAAGCTGGCGCGGGAATACGCGGCGGGAAAAAAACCCAGACAAAACCAGAAGAGAAAAAAAACAACACACATAAGTAACACGAAAGCAACCACCGGAAACTCCCGAATTCTTATATCGCCTCGTGTCACCTGTCAGTTATGTGAACTGACCTGTCCCAACCAGTACCGAGGAACAACAAAACATAAGCGAAAATAAACTTAACATGGCGTCTGCTGCATGATTTATATACTATAGTTGCGTTTATTAATTAATTGCAGTTTGTAGTTGAGTTGATGGTGCATCATGTGCAATCATGTGCTTAATAATGAAATAATGGTGCTCTACCCCATAAGTATGTCCATGATAGTTGTCAATAGTTATTGATAAGTAGTCCTAGCTAGTTCATCTGCACTCCACGGATTGTGACATATTGTGCAATATTGTGACGGATTGCCACAAATGTTGTTGCCCCGCGATTGATTCGCGAATTGCATTGTTTTAATATTTATATTGTTTATATAATTATCTCGCGAGTGGTACGAGAATCACAATTTGTACAGTTTGGAATTGCAGAACGTCAATTAACCTCCTCTCTCATCAACAATAAGTCGAGTTAGTCGAGAACTACGTACATATTCCACTTTACTCCACCTCCCGAATTGCCCCGAATCTCCACGTCGCCGCCGCGCCAATGTGTCATCCCTTTCTTCTTCTTCTTCTTTGTAGATTATAGTCAATTATAGTTACAACTTGCGATTGCTGCGATTCGGGCATCACAGTTTATCAAGTATCGTTTAGTATCCTCGTTGATCCTCGTCAATTATCGTCAATCCTCGTTCGCGAAAAATAAGAAAATCAAAGAAAATTGTCAGTCGTCCTCGATTCCCCTTTCCACCCCTTTCCTTTCTGCTGCCCCCTTTATGCATTATTATTCTTGCAAAGAAAAAAAGATAAACAACGACGACGACCTCTGCTGAAGAAGAAAACGCGTTGATCCGTCTCAATCCGTCTTTGTGAATAGTGGTGAAATAATATAGTGCTTGCGAATTAAACATGGCAAAGACGTACGATTATTTATTCAAATTATTGCTAATTGGAGATTCGGGCGTGGGCAAAACGTGCGTGCTCTTCAGGTTCTCCGAGGATGCATTCAACACAACATTCATATCCACTATTGGTAAGTATAATATCAACTAGTCATAGTGATATTGGAATATGAATAATAAGTATTGCTAAATTGCTGTGGGAATAGTAATAATCTGCGAGGCTTATGAAAATGACAATTAGCTTTCATCGGAATTCACCACGACCATGAGCACGACAGCTAGGCTCGCCTCGCCGTGGATAATGATGTTTATATTTGTATTGAAATCTTTAATCATGTTCATTCATGTTGTAATGCCAAAATCTGCGTGACGATTTTCTTGAGAGAATTTGCATATTATTTTTTTTTTTATGTAAAATGGCCATGACTAACGCGTTCCTTGTTAATTAACCCTTCTTCTTTTCTCTAGGTGCTTGTTTTTTGTAAGATGTTTAATGTAATGTTACAAAACAAAAGTATACATCGCGAGGTTTTGGCAAATGTCAGTAGAGTTGTCAATTTCGAAAGAGTGAAAAAGAAGGACGTTTGAAAGTGAACGCTGGCGAATTTGTTGCAAATTAAAAAACTCGCATTTTGAAATCAGTAGTAATTGATATATATATGTCCAAGAGCTCGATATTTTCTGAGAAATCATTGTTTCATAGGTAAAACGAGCATAATGGCATTTTTTTTACAGGAATTGACTTTAAAATACGCACAATTGAGCTCGGAGGGAAGAAAGTCAAACTTCAAATATGGCAAGTTGTTGTAGTCAAACATTTTTGATAGTATAATCGCCATCTGCTTTTTTTTTTATCAAAAATCAACCAATTTTCATCAGCGTTTCATTTACTGCAATGTTGAAAATTGCATGCTTTTTATCAACAAAAAAGCATCCAAGTGAAAATGCTGCTGTTTTGAATGTTTCAATTGGTAAATTGTTGCAGGGACACAGCGGGACAAGAAAGATTTCGGACAATAACGACTGCCTATTATCGAGGTGCTATGGGGATAATGCTCGTGTATGACATCACCAATGAAAAGAGCTTTGAGAATATAAAAAATTGGATTCGCAACATTGAAGAAAACGCGTCGGCCGACGTCGAGAAGATGTTGTTAGGCAACAAATGCGAGCTCAATGAGAAGCGACAAGTGTCGAAGGAGAGGGGCGAGCAATTGGCAGTGGAATATGGAATAAAATTTATGGAAACTTCAGCCAAGTCGAGCATCAACGTTGAAGAAGCTTTTTACACTTTAGCCTCCGACATCAAAGCCAAAATGGAAAAAAGATTGGTGAGTTGCGCGCATCAAAGCATTGTGCAACTTGCGACTTTTTTTTTTTCTTTCCTCCCAATGATTTGGAGCAACTCTTGAATACAGTCATTGTCAATTTACATTGATTCCAAGCTTTAACCTTGGTTAAGCTTTTTCACCTCAACAAGACCATTTTCAAGCACCTTCCATGTTTTACATTTTACAAAGTATTACATTGAAAGTATTACATTGTCATTAGTATATGTCAATTTAACTGTGGTCAAGATAGTAATTACTAAATCGTGTAGTGAGTTTCGCGGGTTAATTGTGAGGTCTCTATGCACTTTTTTGTGTGTCTTACATGGTATTTATGATAGAAAGTAACAATACATTTTTCTTTTTTCCTCATGTCTTTCCTTGTCTCTTTGGTACGGGTCTGTATTGGCAGAAGGTAACTCCACTCTATAGCTACATTTTTCTAACAATTTTTTTCGCGAGTTGCTTTTCTCCTCACTTATTAGGCCGTCTAATAATGTTGAAAAACATGCTCTTACACTCGAGTGGTCATGCAAGATAAATCAAGGATAACAAAATGATGCTTCTCAAGTTTGCGTTTAGAAAAACTTTGAATCCTAAAGAGGATGGGATTGATTCGTTTACTCTTTGAGTAGGAAATTTCGTCAATACTCGCAAAATATTAATTAGCAATTTTGCATTTCATCACAACTTGACTAACTACTGCATCAACAACATTGCATTGCACTAGATTTTTTTAATTTCTTCGTTGATTTTACATAAAGCTATCAATTAGAACATTGCTCTTAGTTGTTGAGAGAATTTGAGAAAATGTGTGCTCAATGTACGTGTATAAAGTAAAAGAGGAAAAAAATGCTACTTGCTGCGTACAGAGGAGCTCTAATGAGAGTGTTGGGTGTTTGCAGGAAGCGTCAAATCCATCAAAAACTGGAAGAGGTGGTCATCAACTGAGATCTATAGAAACTCCGAAGAAACCAACAGGCTGGTTAGCGCGTTGTTCAATACTCTGACGCCTCAATTGCCAGAGACCTGGAACTAAAGCCCGCTACACTAATCTTACTTGCGTCATCTTGGTCCAACGGGAACTGTTGTTGTGAAGCTGTAGAGGGAAATTATTCACCCATTCTCTCCATTAAGCATCTGTGGTGGCGAACATCTTTTTGACGCCGACGACAACAGATTCCTTTTATTAATTGGTGTTTTTTAAAATAACATCCAAAAGTTACCACCATCGCGTTTCAACATTTCTATTAAAAAAAACACCAAGATCCAGCCAACTGACATTTTGTAGGCTGGGATCACTGTTACAGTAGTCATTGATTTCAACTGCATTCACCGCGATTGCAAATACTACACCATTTATTTTGAGCTCGTTTGTTTGTTTTTTCAAACAAACAAAAAAAACAAAAAATTTTGTTCTATTGATAAAGATAATTAGGAAAAATTGAGAAACACGATTTTTTTTTTGCTCAGAAACAAAGTGTTATTTTGTAAAATGCCCAAGATAACTCGAGCCTTTTTTGCATGGTCTTTTTTTTCCATTCGCGAAGGGGTTCTATGTAATATATAAACTTGGAGACTAAAGACAATTGGTTTAGTTTTTCATCATTAAAATAAGGACACGAATGATACGAAACATGATAGCAATTGAATCGATACTCTCAAATAAGTATTTTCATCTCTTGTTTTTGCATCAACTTGTTGAATACGAACGTTTATACCAACATTACAATATTCAAGGGAATGCAAATTACTTCAACTCTTTGTTGTTGTCATTTGAGAGATAGCCATACAATAACAAAGGGATTCTGAGACTAGGGTCGTTCATATTTTATATCATTATTATCAGGCAATAGCTTTTTCATGGGATTTCCACCAGTGGTAATAAACGTAATTTAAACAGAGCATTCTCGAGTCTAATGCTATGAAAATACAATATTTCAGTAATAAATTTTTGTAGAAAAAGTCATCATACTTGAAATCTGTTTATTTAAACATCATTAGTCAGAGGTTCATTCATTTAAGTAGTTAGGTAACAAGTACACAAACCGTACAATGTTTTACAAACATACACAGCTCCCAGAAATGAGTAAAATTAATAAAACTTGGTAGATTATCGCCTTACTGGCTCAACACTGTAACTTATGTTTTTATTTTATCTGACTGTATCTGAAAGAAGTAATGAGGTTTGAAATTTGTATGCTCGAAATCCAAATGTCTTGCATTGGCGAGATCAATACACAAATACCTTGTAAATGGCATTCTGGTGTAGAAATTATGGTAACATAGAAAAAAAAAAGTTGAGTAAATTTCCCACTGACTCAACACTCGAGAATGCTTTATAAGTTACATTTGTAGAAACTGGATTCTCAAAAACTTTTAGATGTGTGCGTATGAGTGTTTCTGAATTGGTTAAAAAAAGGGGAACATTTGTAATTTATAGGAGAATGTTTGATTATATAAGCCAACGAAACACAATGTACAGAATTTTGACAGCAGTGAAAATTTGAAAAATAATTTTTCTCATTATTATTGTCACAGCTTGAGTGTTTTTACTGACTGCATTTTACTTGTTTTCAAGGTGAATATAGAAATGACGATGATTAATAATAATAATACATTTTATATTAATCCTCATTGTGTAAAAGTGTGTGTTTTGTTATTCACATTACCCAAATTCCTTGAGATTATTGAACCTATTAAATATTGAGACACGACTTGAATTACACATTATATTCTTTCATAATAAACTTGATGAAAAAGCATGTTCGTCGGTGAATTTTTATGATTTTTCACGGGAAACATTGACATCGGTCAACGTTTTCAGCTCACTCAAGAAATGATGAAACTGTGTTTCCATATCTTGGATTTTTTCACCTTCGGATCTTAGTTGTCCCATTATTGCCTGTGTTCGAGATGATTAATTCATTGAACGAGACTCTCAGAGACTCTTAAAATGCGTCTAATGATAGATTAGGTTTCTCATTGGGCATGCCAATTGTTGTACGCACGTTTAAATTGAGTGTTGTTGGCATCTCTGGTGTTGTGGCGGTTGTGGCTTTCAAGCAACATTTTTCTTGGACGCAATTTTCAGCTGCGACAAGTTTGCGCCCCAAACTTTGGATGATTGCTTCTTTGTTGTCATAAATAGCCTGCCCGGCAGCTTGCAACTGTTTGTTAATTTTCGCCACTGTTTCCACGGATTTACGCAAATATTCATGTTCCTTGGTAAGTTTCGTTAATTGGCTGAAAAATGACAACACGTTTGTAAATTACAACATTTTGCAAGAATTGCACTATAATTATCGACATTACTATTATTATTCTTATATGCGGAACAGACGCAAGACCACGTATTGGTTGCTATAAATAGTGCTGTAATGCATTCAACATTGATGAAATCGTTGTCTAACAATTCCAGAGTCTCGCAATATAATAATTCATCATTTCCATGTACTCAATTTGATGCTGACATTAATTGCATTGAAAAATGTTGTTCGTTATGATTCTTCTTTGACCGCCATGAATAGTCGGACTCTCTTGAGAACATTCTTGTTTGACCGCCGCTGCGAAATTCTCCCCTGGTAAAACTCTAGCCACTTAGAAAGGTGGTTGCTGGGTGGTTACGGTGATCGGCGGGTGGCCGCGTTGATGGTGCAAAAACCGCATGACCTCTAGCGATCGAGGTCATGCATGGTTTATTTTGTATGCACGCGCGGCATATTAATTATTATTACGTTATTCGCACCAGTTCAAAGAGATCGGTGCGGCCGGGAAAGAAGTCTCCCAGGCCCAAAAAAACAGATCACCATTTTTGACAGATAACAGACTTTTCAGAAGGAAATATATGTGTAATATGGTGTAAAAAAACGTAAATTCAGCAATAACCTTTATTAGATTTGTAGTGCGAATTTGTAATAAGTCCAAAAAATATTAAATTTGAACAAGATGTATTATTATAAAATTGCATAAATTTATGAAACCATAATGGCACTCAAATTTTTTGGAAAGGTATACAAATGAATTAATGCCTGGAAATGCGAGTGCAGACCACGAGAGAAATTGTATAGAAATTATTCAAGGTGAAATAATAATATATAGACATCTTTTTATATACTCGCTGTATATTAGATTTGGGAAGCTGAAAAATCATTGCTCAATATTGCTATAAAATGAAAAAGAAATTAAAGGACGATAGTTATGTAGGTATATTATTTTGAATTGCTCACATTTGCGCACTCGAAAGGCTCTCCAGAACCTCGCTCCTGAGTTGAAAAAAGCTTTGCTCCAGATTGCCATATTTGTTGTTGTTTTCCAGGCTGTTTTTCAAATCCTGAATTTCCGATCGGAATCGCAGATTTTCGAGTTTCGCGCTTCGAGCTTGTTCTCGCAAAGAATCGCGTTCTCTAATGCTTGCTTCGTAATTAATCTGCACTTGCAAACACTCGCTGTGATTTTTCATATTCTCATTTTCAAGCATTTTCGTAATGCTGATGGTTGACTGGAGCTGAATTTGGCTCTGTTTGTGCGAGCGACGCTCATCTTCGAGTAACATTGTTTTCTCATTCAGTTCTTGACGGGCATGGGATAATTCTTTTTGCATTTCCTCGAAAGCTTCCTGAATAATTTTTATCAAAATAAGTTTTTTTCTCAATTAAACACTTAATTGATGGCTGTGTTACGTACACATGCTGCAGTTTAATCGAATAATGCCTGGTATGTCCCAACAAATAGCCAAATTTAAATGAATGTATTTTCAGAGTATAATAAGTATATATATTATGCACTAACCGCTTTCCACTTGAATTCAATCAATTTTTCTTGGAGTTGCGATTCCAGATCGAACAAATTTAAGCTTTCGTTGTGATTATCGCTCATGTTTGCAGAATAACGTGATAGAATATAATACGTTTAAACTTCTTGAGATTGCACCAATTTCGATACTGGTTGTTTCTGCGCTCTACAGCGACGTGTTTCGTAGCCTTAAAGCGCGCGGTGAACAAAAAAACCGTTGATATCGATAGTATCGATATACTTTGAGTGAATCTATCATGGACCCTATCATCCATGATCCAACCCTCGGTGGTATTCTGGAAGATTTGAATAATTCGAGTTTTTTAAAAACTTTGAAGATTTAATTGGGGAAATG
>JAPYZK010003403.1:0-12005 GCA_030522785.1 Platygaster equestris | reverse complement strand
CCGTCAAAACCATAGCATTGAAGTGAGCAGATTACACGATTTCGATAGATTTTCGATTACCATTCGATACACGCGGCATGCTTCAGATGTTCCATCACTTATTTCTCCAGGGATATTTTTTAGAATTCCGCGATGTATTCATTTTGCAACTATTGTATTTCTACTGGTGTGACACAAAATTCAACCTCCTTCATGATTATTCATAACATATCATGCACCAATTATCCATTTTTCATCCACCCTCCAACAACGATCACTCCCAAAGTTCCATAATGCGTTTTAAACTCTAAACTTCCCAGTCCATTTCGCGTCCCAGAAAAAGCGCCTAAACCATCAAGCATGCTAATTTCGCTCTAAAATTTCGCATCAAGTTTCGCGCAATTTCCGACCACGTGAAAAATCGGTAATGCGGTTTTTCACGAAAAGCTCTCCGAGAGCTCCTCTTTTGTCGCCTCTTAAAATCCATACCGATGCACGCGCCATTAAAAACACAATTAATTCAATCTGTGCAGCGCCGTTTACATTTATGTGCGCGTCTCGCTTTACTCCCCGAGCGTTAAGAATCAATATTGCCTGGGAACGCACTTACATGTTTTTATGCTCAGATGGTTCAGGGCTACAATTTATGGCGCATCATATATCGTCACATTCTTCCGGAATTAAATTTCGCCCGGGGTAACGTCGGGCGAAATATGGTTTTTTGAGTGGCGCATGCACCCCGGCACGATTTCCAGTTTACATTCTAGCCGAACAATACATCCAATGTGAAAGCGGGATTATCCCATTTTCATCGCAAATAATCAATGACGGGGAAATATACGTGCGTGATTCGTGATTGTTTACTAGGAGTACTGGGAATGGAATTCTTTTGTCAATAGTTGAGTCAACACGACGTACCACACTTGGATTTTATAATGATTTTGTTCGGTCCGGGTTTCCGTTGAAGAATCGTTTCGTGAATGTTGAATGGGAAATTTATGGAAAAATTGTAATTGATTCGGGTGTAATATTTTGATTCAAAAATTTACTGTTTGGGGTTGAATTAGTAAAGAATCAGTAATTCTCAGTGAAAAATCACTCATCGGAAAAGGGAAAAGTGAGTCACTACAAATTAGTGAAAAATCACTGATTGTGACTTATATTTATTAATTAAATGAATAAATATTGACAAATCAAATTAGTTAATTACTACTTCCGAATATTAGTGGATATTCACTGATGAGATTGGTGAATTTTCACTTATCATATAAGCGGATCTTCTTTCGAAAATCAGTGAAATTTTACAAGTCATAGTTTTTTTAAGCATGTGAAAAAAATTGTTTGAACGAAAAATTTTACTATTTCATAAAGTTGACCTTATAGAAGTTTATTCATTCTATAAGGTTTTTAACGAATTTATCACTGCTACTAATTGGAATAGTGAAAAAATGAAATGATTTTCCACTAATTATGGGGTCGCTGGATCGAATTCCACTATTTCAATAGTAGGTTACAAAATCACTATCCGAAATAGGAAAATTCCACTCGCTTTTTACTCATCCAAAAATTTCACCAATTTAATAGTAGATTACTGAGATGGGAGATTAGTTAAAATGAAGAGACGAGGTGATCTTTTTTATCGATTTTTCATCAACCAGTTTTTGCAATTATGAAAACTCGAAATTAATTTTCTCTTGATTCTGAAGGAAGTATCCCTTGAGGAGAAGCCTTCAGAAATTGACGTTTGTCTGTAATACAGGGAATTTGTAACCTTTCGATTTTTACAAATTTTATGGAAGCTTCAGTATATATTCTTCGCGATTTTCATGAACGATTTCACTTATTAGGGAGTTTTTGGTATATTTTCCAGGCTCACGTTTTCAAAAATTTGATTTCCAAATAATAGCGTCGAAATTCACAGTCTCGGTAATGAATTAAGTAGTCAAAATCGACTTTGGTCAGACGAACTCCAATAAAAAGCATTATGTCCAAATATATGTATAATTATGAGTTTAGTTAAAATGTCACTTGCAATAACGTCTCAAATATTTCTCGTGCAATATCTACTAATTGTTTCGTCTTTGCACGAAATGACATTAATTAAATGATAGGTCACCTAATTCGAATTCTACTAATTTTCCTAGTAACATAACCTGAGAGAGTACAACTTTCGGTATTTCTTGTAAAATTCTTCCTCATTGAAACCGTCATATTCTAAAATGAAAATATTCCAAGAAACCAAACTCCATCCAAATTATAATCATCGATTCCGCGAACTCTAGAATGCAAATTTTCAAAGTTTGGAACCGGCTCGGGAAACCGTGCAAAATGTCCCTCAAGTTGACCCAAGTCCGAAAAAATTGAACTCCGCAGAACATTCGGAGCACTAATGGAAACCAGCTCGATGTCGAATACCCAAGACGATAAAACTAGCCCAGTTTTTCCTGTATAACGTAACTATCAGGACAAATCTTGACCGTCCATCACGGAGTGTGCGCTCGCACAATAATCTAATGATGTTAGTCGAGGTACCTCGTTTTCTTACCGAGCCTCGACATCCGCACAACTCTACTGAATTTACACAAACCGCAAATTACCCATGCGAATAGCATTAACCTCTTGCCGCCGGCTACGCTGCATTGTACGCGACGAACTCGTACGTACATGTTACGCAAAAATATCCAATTACTCCCCAAAAATTCCTGAAACTCATCATTACCAGCAACTGAATTTCTCCGTGCTATTTTTCGCATCGTCCAATTTCTCACATTTTCACAAAACATCGTTGCAGATTTGCCCTAGTGCTCTACATCTGAATTATACAGTCAATTTGTTCCTGAATCTTCTTTTATAATTTTTTGTTCAGACAGTCGTCATCTTTGAGTAGAATTCTTTTGAATTAAGACTCCAGTTGGGTTTGCGGGAGTGATTGTATATACATTTGAGATATATCAAGATGCAAGAAAAGCTGAAGCTCTGCTTATATTAATTCTAATGCCTCGCGTCATATCGCAATTTCTCGGGGTTTCTTTCGCTGGCCACAACCGCTCTCGCGGAGAACTGCGGCTGTAATAGCAAAGTTCTCGCTGTTGCAGCTTTGCCTCGAAGCAAAACCGACTTTTTGTGCTCACGTGGGAAATAACTTCGCTGGGGAAGAAGTGGAATCGCAGTACTCGTGGTTGGAACGTCAAGTGCTCGTTATGATCAATTTCGCTGCACTTGAGACTAGTTGATTCTGTTCTGATAAGGTTAATTAAGATAGCACAGTGCGATTTCGGAGTTGCTTGATCTTAATATTCGGAATGTGGCTCCCATTTTGACTCGAAGATTAAAATCAGTTCAGAGTTGGAGTTTTGTATGGTTTAATGAATAATTTTGTATACAGCCAATTTCGGACACGATTTTTTTGGGTCTGAGAGAAGGGTGATTCGAAAATGAACGGAGAAAAATCAAATTTTGGAAAATGTACGATTATTGAAAGATTTTATCACAGTTTCTCGACTCCAAATTCTTCAGATGTCGTGATTTTGTGATTTCAACTCCAAAAATTAGAACGTCGCTAGTTTGAAATTTGAATGTTCGATTTCCACAGTTTTGTACGTTTCCCCGCAAAATGTATAGTAATTGACGCGGAAAGGCTTTTTTCCACGTCGGCATCGCGTCACAGTATTATTTTTCACTTTACTACACTATGCTGCTATTATCTATAGAGCGTTGCGCAGCAGCTCGGCGGGTTTTACGGGCTGTCGTATTGCGACGTCAAGAAAAACCTACGACGTGGTTCTCTGATTCGAAAGCACGTTGGAAAAAAGTACGATGCGAAATAGCTCCTGAGGCTGTGGCTGCGAGATACGAAAAATACGCGGGCTCGCACTGTATTCGTGCGCTTAAGAGGCTCCGCTCTGTGCTCGGATGGAATCTCCGTGATTTTCTCAACAGCTTTCCACAGAGCGCAATTACACTACGACCCGGGCTTTTCTTTTTTCGCCTCGAACGCGTGCGATAGTGTTTTTTCCTATCTTTAAAGTCGCGATCGATTTCCCGGCCGCAATAAAAGCACGGCAAATATTTCTTCCCCTGTAAACAAACCGAGTGATTCTTTCATCGAAAGGAATTAAACGCAATCCGATGGACTTTGCTTTTCACCGACTGCTTTTGACGTTCTTTTTGTAATGAGGTGGAAATGAAGAAACAATCCGGGGGAGGAGTGATTGTGCTTGCGGATGTTGACTTTTTGGGGGCGAAGAGTTGTTTGGGAAGGATTGGGGGAAGGGGGTGAGTTCATGGTATTTTCTAAAGTGATGAGTTGTTTTTGATATCAATTATTTTTGACTGAGTGGTTGGAAAAAAATATTTAAGAGATGTATCTCGAAGTAGTCAATTATTCACAAATTTAGGTATTTTTAAATTCATATCGAGTCGGTTTCATCAGAAACAGAAAGAATTAACACAACACGCTCTCATGGCTCAACTTAAAATGCAGCAATCGTCGCTTCTATTGCACTTACCAAGTGATGAATATTTATGTCGCTAAAGGGCATTAGCGATAAGTAACTTTTCCGCAGAGGATTAATGCGCCATATCACCGAAGCACCTCCCACTCGAGTTGAGCATTTGATCCATTTTTTAAAAGAGACTTTAATCGCCGTTTATATTGCTTGCATTTTCGCTGTCACGTCGAATGGAAGAGGATGATAATGATAAACGTTACCCATAATGAAATTCATCCATGTATTTGAATATGAATATTATATGATGAACAAGAAGAAACGGACAAGAGGATATAGGGAAATTTTTCTTTTTTCTCGCATCTTTGGATCGATCCGAAAAAAATTAGCACAATTGCACAAGAAAGTAGCAACGTAATCCAAAGAAATCGTATTTTGCTGAAAACACTCGCTAAATCCGGGACGACGTTTAATTAAACTATCGCGGCATTTAATGCTCGAAAGAAACTTGTGAGAAGAAGAATCTCGGGCGCGGCGTCTATTCTCATTCGTCTGAAAATCTCCCCCTTGAAATATTCTTCGCGACGGCTACCATGTTCCGACGGTTTTCATCTTTTTATCGTTCATTTCGTAATTTCCGGATCCTCGAAATCTCGCTACTCTAATTCAAAAACTTGCTCCTTTTTCTCAAATCTTTTCTTGCGATAATTTCATCACTCGCGCTTGAACGGGCGCTTTCGCAATTTACACTGTGCAAATTTTTAGCTCACGCGTAATTTTCTGGAAAAATTACGGTGAGTTAAAATACTGACAGAACTTAAATTTTTACTTTCACATTGTTAAGAATAATGCAAAATTTGAACGTTGAATAAATTCTCGAATCTCATGATATTGCTTATGGAAAAAGTAAAAATGCGTCGGCGATGATGAATATTGCGCCAAACAAACGGCAAAAGTTCCATATTGAATCAAATAACGCTGATAATAAAGAGAGAAAAATGGAAGCCGGGTGGAAATTTCTTCTGGAAGTGCATTTTTCATTTCACTCGGGACTGCGTCATCTCCGTTTTTCATTACGTGAAAGTAATGAACGTCCAAAAAATTTTTTCCCGCGGTCGACGACAATATTCAACGTCGACTTTTTGGTTTCGGATTCTCGTGCTTGTCGAAGGTATGAGAAAAGATGGGGCTGGCCGTAAATCTCATTTTCTGAGTAGAAAAATACTCGGCAATGGGAAATGAGGAGAGCGAAGAAAGAAATAAAAAGGACAGGGGAAGATTGAAGAAGTTGAATGTATAACAAAACCAGTCCTATGAATCTTGTAACTTCCGGATGAAAATGCATCAGGAGTCGTTCCTCGTGAAATAAGGGTTGTTTCATTCAATTTCGAATCGATACAACACACTGAACAGTCGAAGTTCGCGATCGGAGATGTATTAGCAAAGGCTGTATTGGCAAAGTTTCAAAGCTTTTGAAGTTTCATCTTTATGGAGTGTGTGGCATGGAAATTTACGTGCATGATATCATTGCTCTCCTTAAGGAGATGTCGATCTTCGATAAATCCTCAGGAATACGTTAAATGTCTTCCAGTAGAACTGTCGTAATCATTTCCTTGAGGTGAAATTTTGTTTTTAAACCGCCTTGAATTAAGATGATCAAAATTTTCAAGTTCGTAACGAATGATTTACATTCACAGAGAATTTAGTTTCATGATTTCAAATTGAAGCAATTCAAACAAAATGAAATTTCGCGCTGAATAACACAGTTATGATTAAGTTAGAAATGATTTTCCGAAAGAAACTTTGCAGTAGTACACTTTTAGAATAATACAGAAAAATGCAGGTGGTTTTATTCCGGAATATTTTCCTCTTTCGACGATGTTTGGATCATTTTGTGTATTTTCTCGATCTTCTATGGAAGAAATGTGTTATCGAGGAAAAATACGTATCACGTTAGTTCTTTGCCTCGATGTTTTGTCCACGCATGAATAATGAATCACGCATTTTCGTGCTCCATATAACAGCTTTTACACTCAAAGTATGCAAATGAGCATGCCGTTTTTGCCGGGACACGTAGTATTATTTTACCACGCGAATTGAAGAAGAATGCAAGACGGAATCGTGGTAAAGTCTCTTCAAATTTCTGCACGACGCACAGATAAGCTGCGCTAGATAGAATTCACGTTATGCTTTTCTATGATAAACCTTTCAAGGAGCCTTACGATGTTAGGGCTATTAATTATCTATTATATTTATTGATAATATAGATGGAAAATATTCATGGATATTTATGACATATCTATTAAATATCTTTGGATATCTATATCGTATCTACAGACATCTATGGAATATCTATAGATCAATGAAGTAAATTTTCGTTAAGTTTAAAATAATTTTTTCCAATTTGATCAATATTTTTCGATACTCCAACTCCGACTCCGAAAAAAAAAGAAAAATTGAGAGCTCCTACTTCCTAGGCTCGATTCTTGACTCAGACGATTTTTTTTAACTCTCTAAAAACCTGATTGTCGAGAAATTGGGTGGGATATCGAAAAACATGAATTAAATCGGAAAAAATCGTATCTATAGATATCTATGACATCCTGTTTTTTATTTCATATCAAATTTCCGATGAAATCATCCAACAATCATCATCGGTCCTAATGAAATCATCTACAAATTCTCCAAACTCAATCAAATCTTCTGTAAAAGTTAAGTTTCAATTGACTTCACATGTATGAGTATTTTTCAGGTGGTAATAAAATTACGTACGCGCCTCCGAAACGTATTACAGCTGACTGTCGATCGAGTGCTCAGCTCGGGGGTCATAAGTAAACATTACACTCGATCGAAGTAGCGATAAGACGGGTAGAAACATCATCAGGTAGAAACCTCGAGGGACCCAAGTCCAAAAATGAAAAAGCATTAATGACTTTCCAGGCTTCTGAAATTCGCCCCCTGCTATGAAACTCGGAGCCTTATCGCTGCCGAGATCTCCACAGTAGATTAGAGAGCGCTCTATCGAAGTTCACTCGATCGAAGTTCAGCTGTATTTCCAAAAATCCAATCAAGATTAAAAAAATCGATTTACCTCGTGGAACCATGTGATACTCGTTGGCGGCGGGTTGGCCTGAATATCGCAGATCAACTTCAAATCATCGTTTTCCCGCAATGTATCCAAAAAATACCCGGTTGCCAAGTGAGCAACCGCCACTGGGGCATCTGAAAAAAAAACGTGAATTTCGATTGAATAAACTCCATCAAAAAAGCACTTTTCGACAGTAAACGCAGAATAAAAATCATTTCACGCTCTTCGCCGGCATTCGCTCTTTTCATTTCGAAATTAACAATTTCAAAATGGGTAAACTTTTCGTTCCGCTGAACACAAATAGACGAAGAGTCATAATGCGATTGTGAAAGTAAAAATTCAACCCGCGCCCGCCAGTTTTTCCGAGTTCTCCACGCCCAGGGCTGTTTGTTTGGAAATTTTTCGAGTGGAAGGAAATGAGTTGGAGTGAGTGTTCCGAAAATTATAAACTGCTGTATTGTCGAAGCTTTTTCTCACGGCGATCGAATGCGAATATTCATGAAAATTATCGGTTCAGAGAGAAATGGAGCTCGAATCGGTCGTTTCTTCTGGAATTAAAATTCATGATAATATAATTTAATAGATAGGGAGTTGAGTTTTCTCCGATACGGAATCGTAGAGTTTTCCCGTGTCGAACAACTTTCACGTTTCCGGGGCATTTTTGTATCTCGCGAGTTTTTGCGAACATACTTTTGCTTTTTGCCACGAAGCGAGAAAGTTTTGAAGCGTCGTCGTGTTATTATATTTTTATTCGCGATGCATCGATGTCACGAAACGGTCACGGGAATCGATATCCCAGAATACGCACGTCCTTTTCATGCCTATTGAATATCACGAGTGTAGCAGAGTTCATTAGGGCAACAAAATTTGAGACGTCAAATTTTCATACTCGTCGAGTTGAATTATGAGAAATTTGAAGTGAGGACCCATAAATCTAAGGACAGTCGAAAAAATCGTAAATTCGCGACTGGAAGCTGAAAATTTCGAGGACTGAAATTTATGGTCTGAACATTTGTTCAAACGTCGAATCTTGAAAACTTTAACACCGGAAAATTTGGAAATACAAATTCGATAAATAGGAAATTGTGGTCCAAAAATTCAGACACCTGATTTTTCTTAATTTTTCCATTTTTGTTTCAATTATGTACGAAAACCCAAAAATGAAAAATCCTCACAATGAAGAGACTTAAACTCATTAATTTAAATAACTTTATCCCATGGAATTCATCAACTATCCGAAATTAATTTCACCTTCCTGCACTGTAACCCATTTTTAATTAAATACATGTTTCCGGACGTTCCCCTGGTAAGAAAAAGCTTGCCGGAGTAAACTTGCGCGTTTAGAAGCATTCAGGAGTCTTGAAAGTTGAGATTACGAATCTCAACTGATTTTATCGGATCCAAGAATGTCCTGGAAAAAGTTCATCTCGAGTTGGAAGAAAGCTCTTCCTCTGCGACGGAACCACGTACTTTGTCCTCTCATTCTTAGCGCCGTTTCTCATATTCCAGCGCACGTCCTTCTCGTTATAAAAGCGCCTTTTTTCCTTCCATATAAATGGGGAAACCCGCGAATAACAGCGATCGGGTGTTTTTCGAATTCAAGGGCCACCGCGTGCAGATTAGGTGAACGCGTCAACGCTTTCCCTTGTTTTATTTAAATTGGGTCAAATGGCGTTGACTGACGAACCCGAACAATTAACGCATTGCTCCGAGAGTCGAATTTTTACCAAGTTGCGTGTTTGCGTGGGTGACGTTTGCGGAAAAAATGTTCGCCGATCGAGCGATTCAGATCGAGGTTTTTGTTTTATTTTTCGTGATTTATTAACAATCTTGGCATGTCATCGAAAATCGAGGTGGTACTAAAGAGATAAATTGCATGAATTTGATTGAAGAAATTTGGAGAATTGCCGGAATTCTAAAAATTCTAAACCATGAGTTTACATAACTTTTGGAAGGATTTTGAAAAAAAGCATGAACATTCGTAATATTTTAAAAATTTTTTGAGAAACTCTGTTGATTTTAGAATTTGAGAAATTATTAATATGTCACGATTCCGAGGTAAGATTTTCTGAAAAGAAAAAGAAATTTTTTTTTATATGTATGTATTTTTGTTCGAATCCTTCCATTTCTAAGAACCGAAAAATTACTAGACTTCTGAAAATTCACCGCTAATTTTCCGAAAAAATTGAAATATTCAAAAGATTCTGAACTCTTTCAATTTTAGGGTTTAGGTAATTACCGGAATTTTTCGAGTGAATCGAAAAAAAAATTATGTTTCAGAACTAGCAAAATTCTGGTGATTACTTAACTTCTCAAATTTCCTAGATTATTCATAAATTCTCTGAGAAATTTCGGACTATCTTATTTAAAAAATGTCATAATTCTAATAATTTTTTGAATGCCAGATTTTTCTAGACAATTCTTCAAGTATTTCGTATACTTTCCGTTATCACGCTGTATATAAATTTTCGGTGTAATTTTCAGAAACTGATATTTTAGAATTTTTATAATAATCTACATTTTCCCACTACTGGTATTGATAAAGTTCCTCAAAAATTATTAGAGTATTCTGAATATTCCAATTTTTTGCAACCACTCAAAAAAGTTATGATAACTTATAGTTGGGAATTTAAAAAACTCTAACAACTCTCCCAATCCTAGAATTTTGGGTTGACTAATTCTGAAAAAAAAAAAAAAAATGTAAAATTTCGTCATGTCAGAAAAATGACAGAGAAGTAGCATGGAAATGAATTCGAAAAATTCTAACAATTCTCCCAATCCTGGAATTCTGAATTGACTAATTCTAGAAAAAAAAAAATCTGTTATTTCGTCATGTCAGAAAAATGACAGAGAAGTAGCATGGAAATTGAAGACCGCCTCCAATCCAAATAATTTCAACACATCCACAAACACGTTCACGATTTTCACCAATTCCCACGAAAACCAGAATAACGAAGCACCCCAGAAAGATGTTCCCCGACGCTCAATTTCAAGAAGGAAGATTTTAAAAACAAGGATTTTATAGTTTAATTAAGCGGCGTCGGACGAGAGATCTCGTGTCATTAGCCCGCTCATCTCCTCTTCAAGCTTTTCGGCCAGTGCGTTATTTTTAATCCGCCCCGTACACCGGAACTAATTAGAATTCAAACGAGCGGCGTAATCGTATGCAACAAACAGGAATAAAAAATTTCCCCGGGAATTCGGGCGAAGGTGCTCGGGAAAGGCGAATAAACGCCGTATCAAATTGACCATTTTAAACAAGGAAATTTAATATCATCCCCGGCATTGACATTCATGACCGGCGAATTTCGGATGCTAAAATGGAAGCGGGTTCGCGTTGGAATATTCATGCATTGTTTTTTGCCCGATGGCTTTTTGCTGCCTTCAATTAGGGGAAAATCCGCGGCGCAACGCAATCTCAGCGAATTATGTTTTCGCCAAGAAAAATGTCGGGCGTTCGCGTATTATATTTTTTGCGGCAAGTTTTTTCGTACCATAGTCAACTGCCATAATCGCTCGGATGAGAATTCTTCGGGGTATATTTCGTCGGGCGAGAGTGAGTTTCTAAATAAATTAGGATTCCGTGTCGGTGAAATTGTTCGACTTCTTTCGTAAATCTTATATCGTGATAACAGTATATTTCGCCGCGTGGCTGCTTTTTCTCGGTGCTTTTATTATTATTTCATTCGTTTCGTGTCCTGTTAGGTTGTCGGGTTTGCATTATTTACGACGTACGTGACGGTGTGGCTGATGATGTTGCGCGGGGTTTTTCCCGTTTTTTCTGACGAGATGAAGAAGGGAAAGTCGGGGAAACCTTTGGCCGGTGCAAAGTGCGATAATGGTTGAGAGATGTGGATGGTCAGAGAATGTTCAGTCGTGTTTTTTTGCTCTTTAATCTGTGATTTTCAGACTGTTTCCAACCAATCGAAGAAATCTATTTAATTCAGAATTTTTGGATATTGGAAATTCCTCGTTCTCCAAATAAAAAGCGAAAAACCACCCCTTTAGACAATAACTACCAAATGCGGAAAGCGTTTCGTTCCGAAGCACTATATTCCGCTTGAATGATACATCGTGATTCTGCGTCAATCGGGCATCAAGATATTCAACCAGGGAATACGAAATGTTTCTAGTCGCTGAAAACTTGGATCCATGATTTATCCGCTCGGCTTGCATTAACTTTTCTCCGGGAAACTGATCAGGCATTCGAGGCACTGTTTATCAGAAAGCATGAAAAATGCAAATGGAACCCAGGCGTGGGAAGGGGTTGGGGATGGAGAGAAAACAACTTGGCTGAGGCGAGAGGGACTTTGTCAACTTCCTAGTCTTATTGCGTTCTCCGGGAGTGTGAGGGTTGTTTGTATTTCAAAAAATGTTGGGATTTCGAAGGATCTTGACATCGAGTCGATGTATTGAAGAACAAAATATCAGTGTACAGTCTTTGACTCTACTTTTACCGAGGGGCGATTCACTCTCCGGTAAATGGGAGT
>JAPYZK010003401.1:0-33272 GCA_030522785.1 Platygaster equestris | reverse complement strand
TACGTAAACTTGAGATCCGAAAACTCTCTCGAACGAGACGGCATGAAAAATTTCGTTTCCGGAAGTTTATAAAGCAGTAAACGTCTCTATAGTGGCCAGTTTTCTCTATTGTTGACGAACAAAACACCGGCGCAGTGTATTTCTTGGCGAATTGACCACGGACTTCAGTGTTTACAACAAAACCTTTTGTGCCGCCTTCACTTTCCTCTTGTTCGCAAAACTTCATCTTTCTCTCAAAAATAATACCACAATTTTTTATCCAGCAAAAGAAAAACATAATTATGTTTACAATAATTTAATAAAATTATAATTTCCTGTAAGCATCTAGAATATTCTTATTCATATTTTCTTCAGAGAAAATCGTACTCGCGGGAGGGTAATAGCGAGGGCTCGACTACGTCACTAAAAACCTGCAAAAGCTACTGTATAAAAAACAAACGCAAAAATCGAACCCAAAACAAAATATCAACTCACCAGAATGCGTCCCGTGGTGGTCTGTCCCGAGATGAGTTCGCCGGCCCAGTCTTTGGCCTCGGTCATAAAAGTCCCCTCGAACTCCTTGCCCTGGCGGGACGCCTTCTGCTCCTTCTGCTTCGGGTCATTGGGCCCAAGCTCTGGCTCCTTGCGACAGCAGATGAACGCCAAGGCCCGCCAGATCAGCACGATCATCAGGCCCGCCAGGAAGGTGAAGATGCTCGACAGCAGGAAACACCACCATTTTCGGATCTTGAGGCAATCGTCGACCGGGGGCTGCACGGTCGTCTCTTCGCCCGTCATCCCGGCAGCAGATCACCGCTCGCCGCCCCCGGGTCACACATTCACCGCCCCCACTCAACGAACGCTCTTATCGCCCCCCGCGCCCTCCTCATTCTACCCCTTATCATTACCCTCCCCGCCCCAGCGTCACTGTCGCACTTTTTTCGATATGGTTCTTTTTTCTTCTTCTTCTTCTTTATTTTCCGGGGGTTTCTTCTTATTACCCCTCCCCCCCTTTTTTAGGTTTTTTACTCCCGGGCGCGAGGTTCGCGTTTCACTCGGTCATCGAGATTACGTGGGGTGGAGGTCCGGGGTCATGGTTCCCGTGGGTGTCGGCCTGGAAGACAAAGGGTGATAATATGGGGCGGTGGGGGAGGGGGGGGGGGGGGGGTATCTTTTTCGGGGTTGATGGAAATCTCGGGAAAAGGGTGCATTTGTTGGGGGTGATTTCAATGTTCTTTGTTGTGGGTTTTGGAGTGAATGTGAAGTGGTTTTAAATTATTTTGGGGTTTTGTCGATCTTTTGGATTTATTTTGGGAATTTTTGCTTGAAATTGTGGAACGTGGGATAATTTTATGCGTTTTTGAAGATCGAAGCGAAGGTTGATTGAATTTTTTTTCGACGTTCTGAATTAGGATACATATTGCAATACTTCTTGTCTGGGAGTGTAACAATTGCAGACAAAAATGATGAAAAATCAAAAACAAGTATTGCAAAAATTTTTTTCGATAAGCTCATATAAACTAGATATATATATAAATTTGATGATGAAATAAACTACAAACTTTGATTGCTCCAAACATTTTCACCTAAATTGAATAGTTTACGAGTTACGAGTGATTGAAAAATGTTCGATTTTCCAAACTTCAAAAGTTTAAATATTTGTAAGTCGAAAAAAAAAGAAATCAAAATAGACAAATACGTATCGATTATTTTCCTCTGAAGAATACGAGAAAAAATTTTCGTCGAAATTACATTTTTTGTTTAAAATCTGATATGGAATGACCCATGTACAGGAAGTCGGGTTTTGGAACTAAACGAGCGTAACGACCGTTCTACTTGATGTCATTTGGGAAATGGGATTGGGGTAACTTGGCGCAATTTTTTCGGATTTCGAAAGGAAGAAATTTGAATTTTGGTCCGTTTTTATTTTTCTTTGGTAAATTTGGATCCAAGTGCTAATAGGAAATTAGGGCAGTATTCGAAATTTTTTGGTTGAAGATAATAATAAAAATGGAAATGAATCGGAATGATTATGTAAAATTATACGCCGGAACTATACATGTGTTCTATAATCTACATTAATAATTCATTGACGATGAAATTTCTTTTGATACAGAAAATAAGTTATAAATAGGAACTTAACTGAACTTAACTTCTGTAGTTTAATAAATTTTGAAGATTTTTGATTTTTCGATATATTTTACAATAAAAAGATGCAAATATGAAATTATCACACCATTCGAAAATTTTCGACAACTCTTCATTGCTATAATAGAAACTCCTTGAAATTTTCAGGATACTCCAAAATTTCGAAATTCCAGCAATTCTAAATTTTTTCGAACTCTGAAAATTTCGAGAATTTATTCTCTCGTTTAGAAATAATAAAACAGTCGCATTTTCAAAATTTTGCAAATTGTTCTCTATGAGATTTTTACAAATTTCACAATTTTCACTCAATTCCAGCACTTGTAAATTTTTCCAAAATTGTAAAAATGTAAAATTTCTTTCTACTTCAATTCGAGTTCACGTAT
The DNA here is from genome assembly GCA_030522785.1 of Platygaster equestris. NCBI lineage: Eukaryota > Metazoa > Arthropoda > Insecta > Hymenoptera > Platygastridae > Platygaster > Platygaster equestris. Next base: position 30,762 of record JAPYZK010003401.1, on the reverse strand, counting down.
TTTCTGAAACGTAGACTCAATTTTTCACTTTCATTTTTCGAATATTTCTGTCACAATTTTCGACTTCCCGAATTTTTATTCATAACTTCCCAAATTTTCAAGCTTTTTTATTATATTTTCATTTTCACGAATATTTAATTTCCAAATTTCGGAATCGAAGTAGTGTAACTCTCAATTTCTCAATGCTAAAATTCAAGTGTCAAAATTTTCTAAATTTAAAACTTAAACCCCCAATTATTCCAATTTTTCGTTCAGATGTTCAAATTTCAAGTTTCCAAACATCAAAAACTTCGAGCTTTCGAACATTTTAAAAAACACAAAAAATTCAACAATTCAAAATCGAATTCCCAAGTGCAAAGTTGAACTTAAAACATCAAAATCCCAATTCTCGAGTTCTTCAATCTCCAAAAAATGCTAAATAATTCTCAATCAATTTAATAAAATTTGTAAATAAATTCTAAGTTTATTCAAAGAAAATTTTCGCAATTTTTCCAAATCCGACAAAAAAAATTTTTTTTCAAGTTTGCACTTATGAAAAGGAATGTTTTTCCATCCGTCGGGGGGGTGAATGGCCACCCTGGATCCAAAAAAACCCACCCCAGAATCGCCCGACACAATTCGTACCTCGCCACGAAAATCACCACCCACCACTAAACACACTCCATTTCCCCTAGCTTCCGGTACACTTTCGTCCGCGCTTTCGGGTACGTTTCGTGCTTTCGAAACACAGCCCCGGAGACAATCGATCGCGACCGGAATCGAGGCTTCACAACAAAGAACACCTGGCACCCCGCGTCCTAATTAGGCCAATTCCCTTCTCCCCTTCCAAAAACCCCCCGAAAAATCGGCCCCCAAATCAAAGAAAACCCCGGCGTACCCAAAAAAAGCACTCTCCCTTCCTCTCGGATTCAGCGGCGTGAAAACGGGGTCAACCGCGGTCGAAGGAGGAAAATCCCATGATGATCCCAGGGTGTCATCAACCGTCAATGTTTACACGTCACTCAAGACACTCGCGAGTGCACGACCGATTTTCCCGCTTTCCCGGATTCCGCGTTTTCTCGCTCTTCCCGGACTTTTCCCGGCTCGATTTTTCACGATTTTCCCGAGGTGAGAGCGATGTCTACGGTTGACCCGGGCCGATCATCCCCGAGGACGACGGGCAAAGTGTGTCCCGAGGACCATATTACCGCTCGCGAGAGCAATCAATACGCGCTGCCGGACCAATAAGCTCCCGAGCTTTTCGTGGCATGGGCGCGCGCGCAATTTTCCCTCTCGCGCCCGCGAACCCCGTGGGGGGTCTCCGGGTGAATTTTTCCCCCCGCGTCGACCGAAGCGTTTTCTGGTGGCGGGTACGAGAAACGGCGCCGGCGTCTTAGCCACCTCGCGCGCATTGGCGTCGACTTGAATAGATTTGCAGGGTCCAGGGAAATTCGGGAACGTCGTTTGGGGGTTTTTCCGACTTTTTTGTATGAAGGGGAAATGGATGCTTACATTATCAAAAGGATGCTGTGAAATTCAAAGTATGGTTTTGCGCAGGTGGTACCGTGGTGAAGGAGAAACCAACTGCCGCGTCTGCCGCCATCTTGGATTTCTCGTATGTATAGATATACCTTCGCCACGGCCAAGATGGCGGCGATTGGTTTTTATCGTTTTTATATGCACAGGTGCGCGAATTATGACGAAAACGCGTCGACGTAAGAACATACCTTGTTCTTATTATGCCATGGTCAAAATATTAGTTTGAAAAACTGGCGAAGTAATTTTCAACAATTGCAATGATTTGCATAACGAATTATATGTATGTGTTCATGTACTTTTAATCGACGCGATGATTTGAAATTTTAACCATTTACAAAAAAATTGTAGTGCCCTAGCGTAAAATTATTGTACCAATTCGGAATTTATTCAAAATTTTCCTAATGTTGACAAATTTGTAAATGTAAGACATTGTTGATATTTTTAGAGAATATTCTAAAATTTTTTCAAAATACAAATTATTCTAGGAGATTTTTCAAAAATGTAAAATTCCGTAATAATATTAGAATTCTCTTCATATTATTAAAACTGCTAAAATATTTTAAATTGACGAACTATTTCGACATTATTAATTTCAAACAATTTTTCCATTTTTTCGACAACAATTGTAAATTTTCAAGTTCTTAAAAATCCGAAAAATTGTTCTCTGAATTCCGAAAACCTTTTCATATTTTGCGTACTACTGAAAAATACAAAAAAGCTGTGTACGGCCGGAGTAGGCGGTGGGAGGAGGGTAAAAAAGGTCGAAAATTTCGTTAAGTAATTTATGGGCCACTCTCAAGGTAACCTTTTAAAAAAACACTTCCTTACAATTTTTAATAAGAATATCACGAGGTTCCAATCACTAAACATTCCACAACTCATTCCAACTATCCAAAATTCTTCACACCTAAAGAATTTCGAAAAATTTGTAAACTCCCACAGATTCCCTACTTTGAAAGGCTCAGAAACACTAAATGACACAATCCGTCATTTCACCCTTCTAAATTATTTCTTCAACCTATTCCAGTATTTTATGACAGCTTTCATTACCTGAGTAAGTGTGGAAACTAAAATGCCCGAGAGCACCTCTGAGTACACACTCTCGTACCTTTTCCTCCCATAACTGATTTACGCCTCCATCTCTTTCTAAAAATAAACCTTCTTTACGACTGACTTAATGATGATGCTGTTAAATGTTCGGGAAAACGTTTCGGCGCTCTTTAAACGTCACATATTTCACGGGAAAATGGATTTGCGCGGAAACTTAATTTCCCTTTCGGTTACAACAATGTGCATCCACCGCACACATTTCGTCTTGTCACTTTCAACATCAAATGTAGAAACATTTCCAAAATCAATCATGGGTAAAAAGAAAAGAAAAGAAAAAGGAAAAATCCAAATATTCATCAAGAAAATGTAAAAATATTTTCTGGGAGTTTGCCCACATATTTATTCGTAATTTACGCGAAAATGGAAGCTCCACAAACAACTAACGAATCCGCTATTTTTACAGTACGAAGCATTAGATATTAATTGATTATTGATTATACGCCAATTTACATCGGGATTAGTTCTGTTTTATTCACGTGGCACGTCCACTTTGATAGACTAACATTTGAGCGTCGATGCGAAATGGACACACGAAAACATAAAAAAACAGTAAGAATTACTGACTTTTTCCGAATGGAAATTGAAGGTGAACAAACATCTTGAAAATGAAAAAAAAAAATTAATGTTGATTCAGCTACTTACACAAACTAGCAGAACTATAAAGGTTGGAAAGTAAATGGTAAAAAACGCGAACTGAAAAGTCCACTAATATCACAAAGTGAAAGTGTCCAATCGTAATTTTCCTTCTTTTTCGGTCAGGTAAAGAACATCAGCCATTGCTTGTTCCGCTATTGATTCTTCCGCTCTTTCGTACATCTGAAATAAATTTTTTAGTTTAGAAATATATAATAAATATGGAACTGTTCAAAAATTCGTTTTTTACATTATTTTTCCGTATTCGTTTTTAAAACTGGTTATGAAATTGGAAACTCGTAGTAAAAAAAAATAAAATAAAATAAACTCATGTCTATTTCAGAAAATCAACTTTTTGAAATCAAAAAAATAAAGGCTGTATTATTCTTAAATTCATTTACTTAACGCGAAGAAAATTATTTATTTATACAAGAAATGACGATGTATGAAAAATATGATTACGAAAAGTATGATTGATGTTGAAAAATTTTTCAATCATAGTTTTGATTTTGGCGCAAAAAATATACACGAAATATTCGACAAAATTTGTAAACGATAATAAAAAAGAGAATTCATATTTTCGGGAACTCACTCCTCGATATTTGGCATCAGAAGGTGGACATTTGAAATGCGGGCCAAAATTCACAGAAACTGTTGCGCTTTTGTGAATCGATACAGTTGGATAATAAGCACCGCCGTAAATGTTGGTGAATGCTTCGCCTTGGCTAACTCCGTTTTTGTAAAATATTATTTTGGTGGGAGAGCAAGATTCGAGTGCTTTCAACGCTTCTGGAACCTGGTCTTTCTCTTCGTAGTATAAGTGGCTTTTGAATTTCACCAAGGGCTGTAAACACAATTTTCCATGGTCAAAAAAAGAACAATTAGTGTTTATAACAAACTGGGATTTCACATTTCAACAGTTAAGAAACTGCATCTGGTGATATTTTTCAAGAAAATTTTTTAAACACAACATTTTTTGTATTATATTTTAGTTTGGATTGTGAAATTAAATTTTTGTTTTTCGTTCAAATATTTATAACAGATTATTATTACTAAAGCGAAACAAGCACATTGTAAATTGTGAAATTTATTTCAGTGGAACTGCAGCTTAAACTTGTTACAAGAATGACAAAATATTCGAAATTACTGAAATTTCCAGAAATTCTGAAAGTTTTAAAATTTAAACATTTTCAAAATTATTCCATAATTTTTTTTAATTGTTAAAATTTTAGAATTCTGGAATTACAGAAAATGCCAAAAGTTTCTAAACTTTCAAAATTCTCAAAAAATTACAAATTACCGAGTTTTTTGAATATTCTAAATTCTCCAAATTTTTGGCATTTTCGCCATTTTTTTAATTCTCGGAATCTTCAAAAGTTTTAAAACGTCAGAAAATATCGAAAATCCTGAAAATTTTGAAAATTTGCAAATATTTCAGAATTTTCAAGACTTTTGAAATACTCTAAACTTTCAAAATTATTCAATTCCTTAAAATTTACAAATTTCTCAAAGTTTTCAACATTATCAAAAGTTTGAAAATTTTCCGAATTCTATAATTCTACATACTGTTCCACTTCTACCGTGTGTCCCATAATACACACTTTTTTTTTTAATCATCTGATATTATTCCATACATATAATTTGATCATTTACCCTGTCTTTGTAAGTGTTCGGAATATGCGAGGATTTGTAAACTTCAGGTAGAATTATAAGAAACCCTAAAGTGTCACCTTCGCCATATCCATTGCTGTAATGTTTTCCTCTGCTTTCGTGAAAACGAGTTCCTTTTCTAAAAAATACAGTTTTCTCATAACATTCAACAACAACAACAAAAACCCCAAAACTTATGATAAATAATCGAAATAAAAATCCCGAATTCTAATCAAACAATATCAAATTACAAAAACTTATTTCTGCATTGTAGACAACTTTTCAATTGCCTCCGAGTAATCTTCAGAATTTTTTCATTAACAAATTACTGTGACATCACACATTATCGTTAAGAATTTCAAAAATATCGAACCTGGATCTCCACGAATAACCAAATTTGTCGTAACCAAGTGGAGCCTGAAGATTTGCGTATTCTTGACCCCAACCTAACCTCGTTGCTGAACCTTCTGGCATTTCTTCTACTGTCGCTTCCCAGTACCACATTCCTTTGGTAACATCTGTAAAAAAAATAACAAACAAAAATTTTTTAAAACAATTTTTATCATTGTTTTGGAATTACAAATAAATTTTCATACGCTGTTGAAATAATGACATTCTCTCAAAACGAAAGTAATTGAACTTAGTTTTAACTACTTTTTTGATTAAATTTTAATCAACATTTACAAGTTTATTTTCATTTTCACTGAGGAAAAAAACAATCGATCTTCAATGCAAAATTGTTATTTTATCCCCAGTTCATTATTAGTTTCACATTTTCAGCGATCGAATTTTAAAACACTATAAAATGTTTAATTATTGAACTCACTGTGAGTCGCTCTAATCATACAATATCCCTTTTCACCGGTGACTGCTAATCGATCTTCGGAAACTTTGAGCTGAGGGGCACGATCGTGCAACGCTAAAAGAACTGCGCTTGGACTCAAAGGACGGTACAACCAACCAGGAATGGGTTTTCCAGCCCAGTCACTGCTTTCGTCAAATTCCTGGAAATATTAATTTATAATTTATAATTATTAATTCAAGATTATTAATTATAACTTATAATCTATCATCAATGATTAATTTATAATATTAATTGATGTTTAATTTAATTTCGTTCCAAATCAAACATTTCAGAGTATTTAGTGTCGACGAAAAAACAAAATACAACTAAATTTCCGTCATTTTCAAATACATGTGCTTTAAAACATTATTATCAATTCTGAATGTATCTGAAATATTCTGAATATTATATAATTCTCTTATTTATTACAGAATATTCATAAAATACCTGACGAAACGGTGCATGAGGATCAGGTTCAGCCAAAATGTAGCGATACCCATCTTTATTAAACGGATGTTCCAAAGGGTATCCATGAGCGGGAAGTTTTGGAATAGCCATTTCGGAACCTCGGCCTTTTTTTCCAGATCCAGTTCCCGTCCCCTCGCCAGGAATTTTTCTTTTTGAATTACGACCTCGAATTCCTCCTCCATATGCACCTGGTAAACAATTTTTTCTTCATTCGAATAAAACTAATGATATATAATTAAAAACGTATTATTATAATGTACACTGAACACTTTACTTGATTAAATCTGGTTTTTGCGTTCATTTGTTGCTACAAATAAAATCTCAAGGAAATTAGATTGATTTAGTAATTTTAGTTAAACACCTAAAAGTTTACCGGATTTGAATTTTGAGTTAAAGGTTTTAATGTGACTGCTTACTCGTTGATATTTACTATTTTATTGCATTTTACGACTTTCAATACAAAAATACGCGAAATGAGCAAAAAATGCTCCAAATTTCGAAAAACTTCATCAAATGTTTTAGAAAATAATTAAAAGTTACTATGAATCATAAATTTCATTCTCAACAAATTATTGCAATCCTTCAAAAAATATTTATAGTTTAAACGAAATGTCTCAGAATTCACATAAACTTTGGAATCAAGAAAAAAAGTTGTAATTCTGAACAAACTTTTGGAATCTGCATAAGTTACGCTTCGTTTGAACACATTTTGCAAAACTTTTAAAAACCAGAAAAAATTCTGTTTACTATTATTTATCAATAATTCCACGATTCACTTAATCAAAACCTCGAAATTCGTAACATACCATGTTGCAGACCCACGTCAGTGAGTTTCAAATGGCCACCCTTGATCATTGCTTCGTAATTTGGTTTTATCGCTGACAAATTTGGGTTGATGAGGCCAAACATTTGACCATCGATACTATTGTTGTCAATTATGAAAAGCTGCCCTTCGTCTTTCAATAAAGCTCTGTGAATCTGCAATCAATTTTTTTCCTTCAAAAATTTTTATTCGCAAAATTTCCCACGGAATTTTAAAGTAAAACTGTATACATTTTCTTCCTTAAGAAATGTTTGTTTGTAAAATTTCCCACATAATTCAAGTAAAACTTCCTACACTTATCATACACATTCTGAGAAAAAAAAATTCAAGCTAAACCAACAATTGATATAATGACCTTTACATTATCTAATGAACTCGACGATCATCATCCACTTTATAAAAATTGAATGTATTTCATATCAATCAACATTTTCGCCGACATCAAAAACTACAATAATGAGAAGTTTACGATTTTATAAATGCCGAACTCCAGAAAATGATTAACAAAGATTCACTTCAATTTATAAAACTACAAAAATTAGTCCTCAGACAGGCCTAATTTTTTTTTTTTTTTTTTAATTCATCATCTTACAGTTGCATGCCAAGATTGTGTGACCCTTCTGGACATCGTTGTCATGCTTTCCCAATGTGATTCGATGTACGGGATAATGTCCTTGTCTTTATGAAAATATGTCCTCTCGCCGTCTTTTTGGTATAGCTGCATCAGGTTAGCTATAGCTGTAACGGCCATTTGGGGAAATGCTAGAAAAAAGGCAATGAAAATAAAAATATTGCAAAATATAAAATAAAAGTTACACATTTTGGGAAATTATAAAAAACGAGATTTACAAGCTTGGTTTTTTTTGTAAGTCTCTAAACCCGACGACGAGCAGTTTTTGCACACGAAAATGTAATTCACCATGAAGGGTACTAATTTTCCGAGTTGGTAGTTTATGCAAGATTCGTGGAACCACCGTGCACACCTAGCGCAAAGCAACTCGATGGAGTTAGGAATTCTCTCTTTTCCGCTACAAAATAAAAGAAGTTGTTGAAATTGGAAATATAACAAAATTCCGAATATTCAATTTTGAATTGAGTCAATGTTTCAATTTAAAAATTGGTTCAATGTCATGAGAATTCTCAGAAAATGAATTTGAGTATCCTAGCAATGAAATAACTCTAAAATTTCAGCATCTGAAATTTCTAAAAAAATACGAACTTGACATTATCCTTTAATCAAATGAATTCAGAATTTAAATATAAACTCTGTTGATGAATTTTTTAAGCAAGAATGTGGACTTTTAAAATAGAGATTTGTGTGAAACTTATGTTCAATAAATTCTGGTAATTTGTTTAACATTTGAACATTAATCCTGTTTGGAATATTTATTGAAGATACATTCTACTTTTAAACCTAAATATAATGTCAAATTTATCATTTTAGTATAATCAATTGATCAGTTGTGATTATTTCTTCAACATTCACACCAATAACAATTGTTAGAATCGCTACTCGGCGTTCCATTCTGTTTTGTCGCATTCTGCTCCATTTTTTGCAATGGTTTGGCCTTTTCCTCGGTGTTATTTCGTCCTTGCCTATCAGGTCCGTTATTTTCGACATTTTCCACGTTTCCTTGATTGCTAAACAAAAACCAAAGCTAATCAAAATATGTACAAATTACAAAAAGTATCAGGCGTCTTAACCTGAAAATCCGAAATACAAGTCCAAATAATTGTTTATAAATAGGAAAAAATCCCACCAACATCTCAATTGTTTAAATAAATGTCATTTACGAGATCCAGTTGACTAAAATTGCTCATTTTTACCTTGTTTCGTTCTTTTCTTCCGACATTTTTCCAAAGTACAACTTTCTCAAACTGTTTTTGTTTTGTCTTTTTGACAACTGAACTGAACTGATGATCATGCGCGCAATAAACGCGCGTCTGACATGCGCATAATCAAATCAGCGCGAAATTCGAAATTTCGAAACTGCAAATCGTTTTGGAAACGTTACGAACTTTTTTCAAAAAAGTATCTCATCATCATTGATTGACAAAAGTTCGACTATCTCGAATTACGAAAACGGAGACACATCAAACTTTGAAAAAAAAGATCACGACTTGGGGTGCGTTCCAAAAGTAGTTTGAATTCTACTCAGACTACTTGCGCATGATTTCAGCAGCATAAAAATCATGCGCAAGTAATAGAACTCAATTAACTCAATTGAACTCAATAATGAGTGATATGAGCCCGACTAGACTCATTTCACGTCAGAAAATCTGAGAAAATCCAAGAAAATCATAAATAACACATTTCATAGTAAAACATAGTAAGACGTACTGCTCTTCATGACTGCAAAATCATGGAGACAATCTGGAACCCTCTGCGAATTTTTCAATGTCCTTCTGATCATGCGATTATTGTTTTGAACGGGCCAATAAATAATTGGAGTGCAAATCATTTGCTGAAATTGTGGCAAACGGGTGAATAGAAATGCCGAAAATGAAATTTCTTTGAGTCTTTATCAGTAACATCAATTGTTTCGTATGACAAGTGAGAAGTCAAGTTTGTCCCTTTCCCCAAAAAATTTTTTTTGGCTACGCCCCTGAAGCCTGTCCTGCCAACAATTACGGTTCTTATCTAATATGATAAGAATGATAATGCTCATCATAATCATTCTTTCAATAGAAAATGTCTGATTTTCATTCTTTTTTTTTTACAAACATGAAGTTCTTTAATATTTTCAATAATCATAAAGTTATTGTTTTAATGAAATTGCGAATTCAAATTTTATTATTTAGAAGGCTTTGATTAATTTATAGAAATTAATTAATAATTTGATTAGCTGAACGTTATTTGAATAATTTTTAAATTTGAATTCTGAACGATCACAAAATTAAAACTAGTTCAAGAATTAACGAACTTGAAAATTTGAACAAATTTAATAATACATTCAAAAAGTTGCGAATTTAAGTAAATTTATGTTTAAAATTTTTGAACATCAAAAAATGTAGACATTTTTTCCTATAAAAATGTTGAGATACAAAATTAAAATTCAAAAACTGTTGAATTGTAAAGTTTTTTTTCGAATTGCAAAATTCAAACTTTGTAAATGCATACTTTAACTCGCCATTTCCTACTTAATTTTCTTCACAACATATTTTCCGAAATAATTTCAAAGCAACTTAATTCAAAAAATTACTAAATTTTCCAAAATTTTAACTGGATTTACAAAAACCCAGAGTTAAAAGTGAATACATTTTTTTGGAGTAATTCAACAAATTTTCTGAAGTCCACTGATCCAGTGGCTCTAAGTTATCATTGAACTATCATTAAATTAATTCCTCCTTATTAATTAATTTTTTTTAATATTCATTTTCTGTTCTCATTTTCAGCAAAAGTGAAAATCACAGTAGACGGAGGAACAGACAGATGGTTAAATTACATCACCGAAAAAACTGGCCACATTTTACCGAATGTTCCTCAAACTTTTTTACCAGATCTCGTGACTGGTGACTTTGACAGCATTTCTCCGAGTACTTTGGAAAAACTCAAACAAACTGACGTTCAAATAATAGAAACCATGGATCAGGATGAAACAGATTACACCAAAGCTCTTTATCAACTGAAAGACCACTGCGAACAAAAAAATATAGCTGTACACTTTTTTGAAAGTCCAAATTTGTACAAAAAGGTTTTTTGTCTTTCGTGATTCAAAAATGGAAAATGTCATAATATTTTTAGATAAGTCACGTTTATGTGATCATCGAAACTTCAGGAAGATTTGATCAAGTCATAGGAACAATAAACACTTTATTCAAGTGTTTAGAATTTTTTGGTCAAGTCAAGGTAAATAAAAAGTGAATAAAAATTAAGACTGCAGAAACAAAAAAACTCACCCTTTTCGAAATTTATGTAGGCAAATGTACAAGTTTTGAATTGTATTAGAGAAATCAACTTTCTATGAAAACAATGTTTTCACCTATCTTGTACATGTTTGTAAAAAATATTGATAATTTCATTTCCAAACATTTTCATTATCAATGTTAACTGTAAACAAATTGACTGTTTACTTGATATACAATTCACAAAACTTGAAAAAAGAGACTTACTTAAACGTGGACGTCAGTATTTATGAATTTCAATTCAACTTTGCAATTTTTTCAGGTAATGCACGTTTCTCACGTAGAATTGACTTTGTTACTGCCCGAGGGAAAGCACAAAATTTTGATACCTGAAGCTTTGTTCGAATCTCATTGTGGTCTCATTCCCTTCGGGAGTTCCAAAAACTGCGTTTCTACGACAGGATTAAAATGGAACTTAGGTATGCAGTTACACCAATTTTTCTAAATTTATTGTTCATTTAACCTTACCCCAATATATCCTTAAATACTACACCAAAATATTTTGAATCTCGCGGTTTTCCAAAAATGTTCATCGTTTCAGATAAAACATGTCTAAAATATGGAGGAATTATCAGCACGTCAAACACTTATGACAAAAGTCCTGAAGTTGTTATTTCTACCGACACGCCAATAGTTTGGACCATGGGAATCGAACCCTTAACAATCGAAAAATGAAAGAAAATATATATTCAACAAATGAAAATCTCAAGTACCATTAAATTAATTTACATTAAAAATAAATATTTTTGAAGAAAATAAAGTGAATTATAATCTTTAAAAACTGGTAAATTATTAAAAATTATACATTTATTCAACACACTTGTTACAGCCTTTCAAGCATAGTTTCCCAATCCGGACAACAAACCAAAGTATTGCTTACGGGACCTAAATTAACAAGTTCGCATTGACCCGGGTCATCTAAATTTGCTGCGATTAAACTCTGGAATAGAAAATTCAAAAATTCAAATCAAATTTGAAAAATAAAAAACTCGAATAAGTTTTTGAAGGAAAAAATGTTACCTGATAAAAACTCAGGTGCGAACCAACATCAACGAGCAGTTGATTTTCGCCCAAAACCAGTCGCGCTTTTCCTGATTTCAAAATCTGTAACTTTCCTATAGTGCCTTCCTTCAAATCATGCAAAGTGCAATAACTGTCATCTGGTTTTACAGTTTCGGTTTTTGCTTGCAAATCTTTTTTTGAAGTCGAAGGAGCTTGAGGTTCTTTCATTTTCGAACCTGGCAAACAATCTGGAAACTAAAATTTTACATTAGTTAAGAGAAATAAAACTCAAGTTTTTTAATTGACAATTACCTGTATTATAAAATAATTGTTTGATTGAGATTCTTCCAAGTCTTGGAGAATCGACCTAATGGGTTTAGCTCCTGATTTCACATCCTGGATGTTTTTTGGAGTTTCCTCTACAACTAAAAATGAAATGAAACAAGTTTTCAAATGACAGAAAATATTTTTCAGAGTTCATTGATCACTGGACATTTTGAAATTCACCTTCTCCATTTTCTTTTAGTGTTGGTTTCACATCTTCTGGTTCCAATTTGATGGATGGTTTTATATCAAGAATTTTTTCTGAAAATTCAATTTCAAAAAAATTACAAGCTATATCATATTACTTCCAAATGATGACTTGCAAGTAGGAAAAATTGCACAGAAAAAGTTGAGAATTATCAAGATTGTCAAAAATCTTAGAACTTGAAAATTAATGTTTTTAATCAATGATAGATATTCATATAAAAAATGTCTCCGGATTTTACCTTTTTGTCTCATTGGCAACCTAACTGGGCCACTCCCATCAACCTCAGGAACTTCCATGCAATCGGGATCATCTCCTTGAAGTTCTTGCAATTTTTTTTCTTCATCAGCATTATCGATTGTGGGAATCGGATTCAATTTTGGTTTTTCTATTACATATTTCGTATCTCTGGATTCACCCCTACTCCCACCCCTGTACCCTCCGCTTCTTCCAGGGTTTTGTTTTTGTTGATTGTCCACTATTCCTCCAGAGAAAATACCTTCAGACTGGAAGTTTCAAATTTTGTTAGTCAATGCGTAATTTTGGTTTATAATTTAATTAATTAGATTACTAACTTACACTTAATATACCCATTTAATTCAATGACTTAAAATTCATTTATAAATTACCTGAACTAAAGCTGGTTTAGGTCTTGGTTTGCGTTCCGGTTTTGGTACACGAACTGTATTTTTTTGCTCTTTTCTGACTGGATCCACAACCCTTAAACTAAATAAATTTCATAAGTAAATATATATATTTTCAATAGAAAAATACATTTTTTACATTATTACATACAGTCGCAGTATACAAATTTGAATTTACGAATAAAATATACAGAATCAAAGTTTTTTATTGATCAAATAAATCATCAAGAGTTTTTTAAAAAGACGTATACATACAAATTTATAAATTATATAAAATTTATAAACAAAAGTAAATCTCAAATTGCATTATCAATTTTATGGAAACTTGATTATAAACAATGCAAATTCCCAAAAATGTCTGCGTAAACATTTTGTAAGATCGAGAAATTTAATAAATTACTTTTTTGATTTTTATAATTTTTGGAAATTCAATAATTGTTTCCCAATTACTCATTTTTTAACAATTATTCAACCATGAGAGTGAATTTAATCGCTTTTATACAGAATTCTACCTCTTACCCACACCCCTGAATAATCGAGGAAATGTTCAAAATTATATTCTCAAAATGCATAAACTTACTTCTGAGGTAATCTCTGTACATTTAAATTGGGCCTGATGATTTTTTTCGGTCGTTGTCCACCTAAAGTAAGATCTTGTTTTGGTTTAAACGAGAGTAATCTCGGTTTTGGCGGAGTTGGCGGTCTATCCATTTTTTTAAATAATTGATTGTAATCAAACTACTCTGTGGAAATTCACGAATTCCCAAAATTATTGTTAAGTGGATAATTTTTACTTTTTATTGCTATTAAACTCAATAAACAATCAACAATGTCACATCCCACGTCCCACATGCATGCAGTGCCCATGCACATGCATCAACATGCTCATGCTTAATGTGGGGATCACACATTCGCACTGATCTGCAAAATACACTGGATAGCTGATTCCTATTCCCCCACCACTAGTCCTCTGACCCCAATTGAACCGCGCCATTTGTAAGTATTTGGACAGGAAATGCGTGCTAAAGCAGCGCGACATTTAAATTTACACGGGGTAAATGGTATCGCGCATGTCCTGTCCGAATACCTACAAATGGCCGACCAAGAACATTGTATCATATATCTATATATATATTTAATGGCGACGTTCAATTGGGGTCACCTATCCAGTTCACCTATCCCATCAGCTATCCAGTGTATATTACAGATCAGTGCACATTCGCATCCACATGGTATTTACCACATTGCGTGTGGTAAATACAACAGACAACACACTACTTGCAAATGGCCACCAATGGCGGACAACCGGACTCGACCGGACCGGTCACCGGACGCAAGCAATAGTCTGCAATAATCACTATTGAGTTGTGGATAACAGCAAATTGCAGCAAACAGCAGCAAATGATAATACATTGTCGAGAAGACGCCTGACCCGCCTGACACTGAAATTCGTCGAATTTAAAGTCTGTACACTTTTTTCGTATCTTCTAAATACTACGATACCAAGCAAAACATCGCCAGCCGTGCCGAAAACTATATTTACGTAAGTATGAGAAACTGCGCTTGGATCGATTTTTCCCGACACAAGATCCACGCGCGTCAAATTGTCACCTTTATATATTTTTCAATTTTTAAGCTTTCGTATTTGAATTTATCGAAAATTATTAAGGTATGACGCTCTGTTTTCTTACAAGTTTTTTTTTTTGTGAAATCGTAGCGATATTTTGTTCCAGTAATTTTGTACACGTAGTGTTCTCAATCAGCGACACAGTGTATTATGAGTGGTGTCCTAATATGACATTCGAAATTCATTTATCGAATTCTGTCACAGGGTGCCGATTTCCATGAGATTTTACTGTGTGTTCATGTTGATGTGGGAAGTCTGTTTATTGTTTGTTTTTTTTTTTTAAGAAAATGGCGTTCAATCGCAACAAAAATCGTGACCAAGGTTTCGGGAACCGCAATTTTAATAATGGAGGAAATATGGGTGGCAACATGGGCAACCGTAATATGGGTGGCAGCGTCAACCCCTGGGAGAGCGGAGTCATGCCAGGACGAGGAATCCTGCCGACGCCTAATAACAACATGCCGAACATGCCTATGTCTACTCCCCAAGCCCAATTGGCAGTTGTCAGTAACATCCTGAGCAACATCTTCCGCAACCAACAGGATAACCAATCTCAGGTGCAATCCTCTGATGTAAAAAGCAATTTATATATTTGAAAAATTCCCACTTTGATGGATTTAAGAATATTACGTACTTCTATTTTTGCATCAGGGTTGCCAAAAACCTGTTTATCAAATGTTTCATGTTTGTCAAAAACTATCAAGTTGAATTGATATTATCAATAGTTATAGGTGACATATTTTTTCGATAGCCCCCATCCTTAAAAACCTGTAAATATGAAAATAAGAATGTCCAATCGATAGAAAAATGTGATTTTGAGAATTTTACAGTGACTTGTAAAGTCAGTTATTTACGGCAACCCTGATTTTGTTGTAAACGAACAAAAATCTTATAATTAATGTTTCATCCAGGTACCATCACTTTTGAGTCTCGGTGGCAACTTCGGAGGTCCCATGGGTCCTGGAGGTGGTGGCCCTATGGGTCCTGTGAATAACATGGGTCCAGGACCAAACTTTGGTGGCGCTCCAAACCAAAACTTCAACCAGGGTCGCTTCAACGATCGAGGAGGGTCTCGCCAGCAGATGAGAAACCAACGATCTCATCCTTACAATAAGGTGAACATTTTTCCTTGCAGGAAACTCGGATAGGCAAAATTTCGTCGAAGTCCAAAAAGCGCCTCGTCATTGACCCTGAGAGAACCAAATAACCCATGCCTAATACTGGCGAAAGACGTTTCTTTTTTATCTTAAGAACGATTTGTGTCGTTTCCGTACTCTCCTTTATTGTGCATTTCACTGCAATTCCTTTTTCGATCACGTATATTCACATGTATTTGTACGGGTCGAAAGATACTTTGGTCTTTGATCGATCCTTTGGCTTCATGCATATTTTTCCACCTCCCCTTCGCCCTCGACGATTCATCTCGTCAAGGTCTTCGAAGAAGGCTCAACTGTCGAATAATTGTATGATTAAAGACATGTTTTTAATGCGCGCATTTTTATGTGCGAGGATATTCGGGTTGTCTATCGGTAATTTCATATTTGTGTTCTTGACATGGGAAAGGTTCTGTTCTGTGATTCGTGGAATGGATCAGCTGAAATTTGTCAATTGAGAAGTTCGATGATTGAAAAATTTTTCAAAACTTGACTTTTGGGAATTTTTTGTCACTCTTTGGAAATTGTAAGAGTTTATAAAGAGTAGAGAGAACAATTTTTTGAAGAGGGTTTTGTTAGTTTTGCAAAATAGTATATATTGTATTATGTTGATTGATCGTGAATAAGAAGTTGAAAAATTCGTTTAATAATTTTACAAAATTGTCGAAATTATGGTATCATTTTAAAGCATGCAAAGTACCTGAAATATATACACATTTTTATTCCCTCAAAAAACCCTCAGACCTTGTCAAGTTTTCAGAAAAATTCTTCTCAATTAACTGTTCAGAGGTTGAGTTTCTTCAAACTCCCTGCAAATTTCAGCTGGTTTCGAATCTCATTTTATCAGCAGTTTATTACATTCTCAAATTTCTAGTAAATTCCTATCCAGAAATTTTCATTAATCCGTCAAAATGACAGAAAAATGAAAAATATATATCATCTTCCATTAATCACCATTCAATTCACAAATTCAACTTTGAGCGAGAAAAAACTCGATTTCGATGATTCTTTGGACACGCCGATATCGATTATTTGAAGAATCTACGTAAAAGGGATACAAGATAAAAATGATGCGATCTTCACGGGTCTCTCTTTGCGAGTATCGCCGAGGACAATATTTTAGATATTCCGTTTTTATAAAGTATTGTCGCCCCCTCTTTTGAAGTAAAACATTTTTATATGTACGAGTATCTTCTTCGGTCATTTGATTCACAATGACCAGGTAGGAAATCGGGCCCGCGATGGAGCCTCTGGTCGGCGTGGCCCATCATCGTCCCAACACTCCCGCAACTCGGGTAGCATGAACGGGAGCCAATCTCATCGCAACGATAAATCTTCTAAAGCAAATCAATCTGGCTCTAAACAAATTCAGAGCGTGAAAAAGGAACCGCAGGATGCTAAGGCTTCCGATAAGGCGATTGACAAAAGCGAAGTGTCGAGCGCTAAAAGGTAAGCCCCCGATCAGATGGGATTAAGTTTCTTCAATTTCTTCACAGTGACTTGAACGAACCGGAGCCTGCCAAGCTCATTTTAATGTATTTCATACGCCCTTTTATCGGAAAATTCTCTCTCGCGTTTACTTCTAAAAATAACTAGGTTTACCCAGAATTTTCGATATTTTTCTCGTTTTTATTGCTTTATTTCCAGTCCGTCCAAATTCATGTTTTCGTGGCTTGTCTTCAATGATCTGTAAAGGACAATGTTTCTAGGATATTTTCTGTGGAAATTGTAAAGTTGAAAGTTATACGTCGACGATGAGTTTTGGATCGTTTTATTGGGACTGGACGTGTAATTGTGCTTCTGGGATTTGCATGATTTTTCAGGTGTTGTTGAGATTTGAGATTTTGTTTGCGGTTGGTATTGGGTAGAAGGGAGCCACAAATGAAATCTCATGTCGAAATTCGGTGATAGTGAGTATTGTTTTGGAATTTTTATGAAATAGGATATTTTCTTATATTGAAAAGGTTTTTTGTATAGTGTCCTACTTTGTAATTTTTTGATAACGTCATTTTTTTTGAAATTGTTGATTTTTTTTTTGAATCACGTAAATTTTTTGTTGCTTATCGAGATGGAAAATGAAATTTGCACCTTATTTTGCACATTATTCATAAGGCACCTTATAAAAATCAGAGTTGTTAGGGCACTCTCAATAAATGAATTATGATTCATTTGATAAAATATCAATTTTTTATAATGCTTAGCAAAGTGTAAAAAATTATACAAAATCGAGAAGAAAAAAGCCTTTGTTTCTCAGACAAAATTTTAAACTTCTAATTTTTCAAATAGCAAAACCGAAGTAAGTGAGAAAAAAGAGTCGGAGCCGAAAGTGGAAATGGACACCAGTCAACATGCGACTGTTGACACGAGCGAGGTGGAAAAAGAAGATCGATCGGAGACCACGGATAAATCCAAGAAAAAGGACTCCGAGAAAGAATCTGATAAGGACAAGTCGAAAGAATCTGACAAGGACAAGTCGCTCGGAAAGAAATCCGAAACTCGTCACGCGGAAAGTCGCTACTCGGACGTCCCCATAAACCAAATGTTTTGCCACGTGTGCAGCAAGCACATGTGGGATGGATCGGTAATTTTTTTTCACCTCATTCTATCCATAACATAAACCTGAACAAAACTTCGAAATTTTATGATCATTAATTTGTGATTGCACTCCTTGAAAAAAGTTTTCAAATTCCAAAAACTATGGCTGTTTTCAAAATTTCTGCCTTGAGCAGAAAATTTATCAAGTTTCGATTTGATGATTGTCAAATTCAAAGTAATAATGTGACTCCGAAATATTTTTCAGTCTTTTGAAAATCATCTTCGTGGTCGCGCTCATCAACTGATGATGGAAAAACTCGATCAGTCTTACAAGTTGAAGGTCGATTTGATGAGACACGAATTGCGCGTTTCCGAGGAACAACGCGAACTCGCTCTGACCAACTCTAAACGTCGTGGAAAGAAGGTAAATTTTAAATTAGGTGTTTTTGTACCGGGGAGCTATTGTCGATTTTGGTGATGACGTAAATTTTTTTACGAGCCGAAGACGAGTATTGAAATAGTCGTCGCAAAAATCGGAGATTGTAACATGTAGTTTTTATTGCGTCAAGCAGAAGTATAGAAAAGTACAAATATCGAGCTTAGAGTAATGAAAGTAATATTTTGAAAACTCTGTAATGCAAAACTAAGGAATAATTCGAATTTTTCGAAAAAAAACTAGTGTTCGAGAAATTTAATGTCGTATTTTTTGCAGGTCTTCGTCGACATGGCTTTCCGAGATTATTGCACCATGTGCGACTTGAACTTCTATGGAACTTTGTCGAGCCATCGCAAGAGCGATAAACATCAACAACTGAAGACGTTTTTGCATCCCCGCTGCGAACCATGCTGTACCGAATTTCCGTCTCGTATCGAATACGACGAACATTGTTTGACCCCGCAGCACATGAAAAATTCCATTGAAAATGAGGAGAAGAAGCAACAGAAAAAGCACAAGCGGAAGGGTAATAAACCTTCGAAGAAAAAAACGTAAAATAAAATTAAAAATAAAGAAGAAAGAAGGATGGGTTTTTGGGATTTTTGTAAAAAATAATTGTTTTTTTTTTTTTTTTTTTTTTTTTCTCACTTTTTTGCATGTAAAAAGTGCCTGATATTTTCAATTTTGTAAAAAAAAAAAGAGTTGTCTCCCACTTGTGAAAAAAATATTGAGTATTAGTTTAACAAAAAAACTTTCCTTTTGTGGAAAACTTGATTTTTGTACTCTGGGAAGAATCGATTACTTTTTTGCACTTAGAACATCAAAAAAACTGCCATTTCTTCGAAAACAACAAAAAAATAGTTATGCTGCACAGTGAACAAGCGCGATTTTGATAATTGCAAATTTTTATATTATTATTGATTTAAAATTTTCATTTCAGACAAATTGGCTAAAGGAGAAGCCGAAGTTCGCACTATTGAAGATGAGGAAAAGGACGTGGGCAGTGACAAAAATGATGATTTAAAAGAGGCTGACGACGAAGAGTACTTGACCGATCTTCCCGAAGAATCAGCGGAGACGAACTTGAAAATTCCAAGCTACAAATACTGTCGCACACGGAAAATCTTGATTGGTAATATAAAATAAATGTTCAAGATTCTAAAAACGCATCTCGAAAAATTTGAGTTAGCCTTTTTTGATTTTCAGCTCCTCGGATGTAGCTGTAGATTTTGAAACATGTTCCACTAATCGTCCCGCAAATGTTGAATATTATTATTTATTATTATTGTATTATTTCTAGGTAAATCCATGGTCAAAGAGGTCAATGGTTTCTTCTGCGAAAAATGCCGACGTTTCATGCTCACCGAAGAGGACATGCAGAGCCATCTTCGCACCATCACACATTATCGCAATTTCGCCCAAGAAGCGAAAACTTTCATGACGAATGCTGATGAATCCGTGACGAAGGATGACGATGATAAGGTTTAAAAAATTTTTTTTAAACAATAGATAATTGACAATTAACTGAAAATCATTGAAAACTGATAACAATTTCTTGTAAATGCTTTTAGACATTTTGAAATTTTTTGGAATGTCAACATTTTTGGAAAATATGTGCAATCGATGCAAAGTATGAATTGTTCAAAGTATCATTTATTTATTTTAGCCCAATGACAATTTTTTTCAAGGATGACCAAGAAGAATCGAAGAAAAACGCCAGAGATGCAGAAGACTCTGGAAAATCTCGCAAGCGTCGTCGAGTCTCGCAAACGTCCGAGGATCAAAACGTCGTGAAAAAAGAGGATCAGGAACTCATGGACGAAACGAAAGACGATTCCGAAAAAAAAACTGAGGATCCTGAAAACAAGGAAGAGGATCCGAAAAATTTGGAGAAATATGATCCTATGGAAGCAGACGCCGAACAGAGCGCCGACGAAGATGATGAAAGAGCTGAGTTGGACACTTCGAAAGAGGACGACGTTGATAAGTTGTTGGAAGATATGGATGACTTGGAGTTCGAGCCAACAAATTTGATCGATGACACGGAAGACGAAAAAGTCACCGAAGACGTTGAGGATGACGTGGAACCGAGCGATGAAGATGCTAAAGCAAAAGTTGAAGTGAAAGAAGTTAAAGAGAAAAAAATTGAAGGGAAACAAGTTACAGAGAAAGAAGTTGAAAAGAACAAAGAGGAAGAGGTTATTGAAGCGAGAGAAGTTTCAGTGGTTCTGGAGCAAGTTGAGATATCCACGCCTCGTACTCGCGGCGGACCGGTCCGTGGTCGTGGAAGCCGCGCACGCAGATCTCGTCGTTAGACATTTTTTGTGTATTTGACCTTTTTTGAAACTTTGGTTAAGATGCCTTTTTTATTTGATTTTAACGTGCCAGAGTATTGCAAGCAACGTTTATATAAATGTCTTGCGTAGTATCTATATCTTTTACAGTTCTGGAATTCGATACATTTATTATATTCTTATTGTGCACAAAAATCACTTCATTGCGTACGATATGAAAGGAATGTACCATTTGTTGTTATTCTCAGCACAATGGATACTTTAGTGATAAAACTTGAATAAATATATTCAATTTGAATTCAGGGTTGTTGTTATTAATGAAGTTGTTGACAACTGGACCAACTTTGAATTGAATTGTAGAAAAGCTGAGGTGATTGTAGGTCCAAAAGTTTGAAATTTGAATTTACGTTTTTTTATCTCAACAATTGCATTGATTGATTATTCAGATTGAATAAAAAAAAACATAGTTTGTGCGGAATTTTCGAATTTATTCTATGCGATGATGATACACAAAAATTAGTTCATCACCTCATATTTCATTCAGCAAAGTAACAAAAATTATGTACAAAATTCAATTCCCGTGCTTTATTCCATCAGATGAGTCGCGAAAAATTCGTCAACAGAATCAGTATTCCATTTGTAAATGGCGAGGGTGTCTTGCAACTGATTTTCAGCATCGTATAATTTTATTCTTGGATCGATTCCTTGAATGTATTTGATTTTCAAATTTTTGTATTTTCCTGGCCGATCACTTTTGACGAAAGCTGAAAGAAAGTTTATATCCAATTTATATTCAAAATGAGAAAAGGGTTAAAAAGGGATGAAACCAGAGGTGTTGGCATTAATAAATAATTTTTCACAATTCTTGAAAATTATAACATGTACAATTATATTCAACATTATACTTCATTTTTTTCATTCTTTCAAACTAATATTGGAAGTTTTTATTTTTGAAAGTATAAAACAATTTAATTTTAAAATTCTATAAATGTAAATAAATCTTTGCTTTATTGCTAACATCTTTAAAAAAAATAATTGAAGTTCTGAAATTGTTATAGCAAAATACCCTGAATTTGTGGATATGCGGCAAATTTGCAAGTGCAAACTTCCAAAACTGCTTTTGGGTAACGTTTTAAAGTTGAGGGATCTTCAATATTTGTCAAGCAACAATGTGTGCATTTTTCACTGAAAACAAACATTGCAATAATTATTTAAAAGTGCCTTAACAAACAGCGCATTATTTTTGTCTATATTCTAAACTTTTTTTTACCTAGCTTCAGTTAGATTATATCTTTCCAGTAAGTCGCAAGTCGTGCATAATAAATTGGGCTTGTTGAACCCCAATTTTGTGCAATCTTCAGCTGAATACTGTGGCTTTTCAGCACGAGTTATCTGAAAAATGTAAAACTTCGAAAGTACCTTAACGAATTTCATATTTTGCAGTTTATTAACAATACATAACTACTGCGAAACATTTTTTTCGAAATAATATTTTTTCCAAGATTCCTTACAAAACCAAGAAGTATTTCGAAAATTTTGTATAGCTTCAATGGCCCGAAAAATTAAATTTAGAATATTTAGAATTTGAGCTTTGCGAGATGGCAAACCTATTTTATATTTTTTACAAAAAGATAATATGTTGAATTCATACCCAAGTAACTGACAGAAAAATGGCGAGAAGAACCCCGTAATTTGTCGCAATTCGCGACATTTTGAGTTTCTGGAAAATTGTGACCGTCGTCAAAAAAACAAATGTTCTCTGTTCTGCTCTGTTCGGTGTTTACGTTGTCATCATCAGTCATTATCAAGTTGTTGTCAAATGTTGTTGATTGCTTGATTGTCAAAAGACATGACACGTAACCCTGTAACAAAAGCTGACTTCTGATTGGCTCGATTGGAATGCTTCATGAAAATGCTCCCTAATGGTTTACCGCCACAAATGGCAACACCGCAACAAAACAATGCACAATGGCCGGTACCAAAACCATCAAAACAAACACGTTTATCAACGTTTATTGTCTGTTTTGTTGTTAAAAAACTGCGAGTCAGAATACTGAAAAACCATCGGAGTATTCGCTGATCGTTCCGAAACCCGCAACCATTGAAATTCTAAAGTTGTGAATTTTTTTGTTATTATGTAACAAAAACTCTAGAACGCGCAGTAAACAAAACAATAAAATACAAAAAACAACTTTGTATCCCGAAACATTCAACCGAAAAATTGAGTATAAAAATCATGATATTTATTGTTTACTTTTTGTAAATTGTCAAACTCCTTCAACAATTAAAAAGTCCAAAACTGAGTTTTACTAAAAACAATGGATTTTTTTTGTCTTGTCTTTCAGTGCTATTTGAAAAAAGAAGAATATTATTACTATTCATCAATGGCAGCAAAAAGGAAAGCAAATTTTTCCAGCACTGTGCACGAGAAAAACCATCCAAAATTTTTGAAAATATGTGATAGACAGGTAATGGTGCATTCAGAGTTTATTTTGGGAACATTTTTTAATGGTACATTTTTCCTGCAGGAAAAATGTTGCCCACCTTTTTTATCTGGAAAAGAACTTTTCGGAATTTGGAATCGCTTGGAACCAATTTTGAAGAGTTTGGAAAATGGAAATAACAAAAAAGTAACATTGAAAGCATATTTTGTATTTTAGGGTTGTTTTGCCTTTGGACAATTTGATAATAATTTTTGGACTTTTAAATTTTAAGTTGGATATGTTTACAAATAATGACTTGAAATTGAAATTGAAAATTTTTGGAATTCTTTTCTGAAAAATTTCTAAAATAGAAAATTTGCAACAACCCTGATTTTCAAACTTTTTAAATCATTCAGTTATTAACAAAATGTTCTCTCATTTGTAGGAAAACTTGGATTCTCTCCATTCAATTGTAAATCTCACAACGAACTTGTTATCTGCTCGCAGTTTTGCACCCGACACATTATTGCAAATCGTTTGGAATTTGCACAAAATCCTTCTCGATTTGCCAGAATCGAAGGTGAAGGAAAATTGTTTTCTGAATTGAAAAATTTTTTAATTTTATCATGAACAATAAAACTATGTTGAAATCAACTAATTCATTAGTTGGGTAAAAATTACTTAGATTATAAATTATACTTATATACAATTCAATAATAAATTAATCAAATTATGAATTGCTACATTTTTATTGAATAATACAATTTTGAATTGAACATTTTTCAGGTCAAAGATGCTGTTTCCGGGCTATTGGAAAAATGGTGGGAATTAGATCTGAAATACAAAGAAAAAATTATTGTAAACGCTTTGAAGTATTTGATCGAAAAATCAAAAACGTCGCTGGTATGGAAGTTTGAAAAACATGATATTCTTTTTCATAATTAATTATATTATATCACAGAATTTTCAGAACGTAAATTTGTATGTGAATTTTTCATAAACAATTCAAAAAATTGTCAAGATTTTTACTAACAAAATGCAATCGTAAAATCGCTTTTTAATAGTTCCTGAAATTCAGTTGCTACAAGCAAGAAATAGAAATTAAACTAACCACATGGAAATTACCCACTAATTAAAAGATAATTAAAAAAATTACTCATCCAACATTTAGGTACACGTCAAACGATTGAACAACATCAAGTCAGCACTTTCATTACTGACAAAACCTGCAGAAACTCAAGAACTTCTTAATCTAGCTCAAGAAAAATCTGTGATTACCAGCAACTTTGGAAAATCGATAATCGTCCAACTTTTTCATTTTGGAGGATCTTTCATTTCGGTACGAATTTACGTACTCCAATATTTTCTTAGTTACTATGATTTTTATAGAATAATCAATTTATAATTATTTAATTATTGTTTTCAGATAAATTAATCGAAATTTTGAGATTCCAAATCTTTACAAAGATTTTGAGTCACCTAATGAAGAATCAAAATGTTATAAGATTCATGAATTTGGATAATTTTAATAATATGTAAAGGTCACTATGATTGTATCGTAAATTATTATAATATTATATTTCTAACATTTTATTTTCTTCATTTTCAGGATTTGCAATCTCACATTCAGTCGATTTTCGAAAATTTCGATTCTGAGACAATGGAAGCATTTGCAGATATTTATCTCGAGGCATGGACGAATGCCCCGACAAATATAAAAAAATCTATTTCTTCGCAATGTTTGCGAGGTTTTGTTTTCCAGTGCTTGAGATCGAAAAGAGATCTGGAAGGTCGAGACCATCTGGGAAAAAATTTACTCGAGTTCTTGGGTTTTTTTAATTTATCGGAAAATGAGGCGTTTTTGGAAATGCTTTGTCGAGAGTACGATAAGTCGTTGTGGGAACATTTGCAAGTAAGAAATGAAATGATATTTCAATAATAAATAATGTAATTATTGAAATATCCAATTATCATTAACTATGGAAAGTTTGAATTGTAAAATTTGCAATTTAGGTAAATTGTGGTAACTCCAGTCTGCGAAATTAAATTGAGAAAGTGATATTTAATGCGGAAATCGCGAAATTTTTTGAAGATGTTTCATTTTTTTTTTTTTTTTGAATAGTTTATGAAAATTGCTAAAATTAAGCATGTCAGCCAAGATTTTTTTTCAAGTGGTTATGAAATTTAGATTTCAAGAATGAAAATTTTAGAAACTTATCTGAGATTTTTCCACATTTTTAAAGATTTAGGAATAATTATTCTTATGGAATTAAAAAGCAATATCATAGAGTAATGGAAATGTTCAGTATATTCAAAATTTTAGAAATTCAGGAGTTATTGCAAACTAAACAACTTTTAAGTTTCATAAAATTTGGGAAACCATTTTTCAATTGACAGAATTTCAATTTATAACATTCTCAAAAGATTTATAAAATGTATATAAAATTATCATGGCAAAATGATTGAATTATCATGGAATAATTCTTAAAAACTGTTCGAAGTTTAAAAAAACTTGTTCGATATAAAGTAGTTTTCATTTAGTTTCAGTTTTCATACAGAGTATTTTTAATTCATGATTAATAACATTTTTTTTTAATAGGCCCCAGGAAGTTCGGTTCGATGCAATGCTGCTGAAGTTTTATTCGCGATCCATCCCATTTTTTCAAATAACAAAAGGCGAAAGAAAAAATATCGTCTCCAAAAACAACACGAAGCAATGGCGAATTTGCTGACGGATTCAAACGAAAAAGTTCGCTACATTGCACTGAAAGTATAAACAAATTTTTACAATAATATACAATATTTTATACTCAAAAAAGCCACTGTAAAAAATATATTGAAATCAAATAAAAAATTGTACAAAATGAAAGATTGAAAAAAATAAAAAATGTGTTGAAAGTGTAAAAAACTTTTTTTTTTTTTTTTTTTTTTTTTTCAAGTAACTAAAAAATAAATTTAACTAAAAATAAATTTGATTTAATTTCAATTAATTGAAAAGTAAATTTATTAACTCTGAAAACTGCTCAGTCTACTTTAATAAAATCTGAAATTGAGGAGAAACGAAAGTTTTCGGGGAATTCGAGCTTTTTTTAAACAATAAATTGTTACTGAAATTTTTGAAAACTTTTCCGAATTTTTCAGGGAGTTTACTATCTGCTGAACTCATCCTTTGAATCCTTGCCAGAAAAAATGTTGGAGGACTGGATAAATGCATCGATAGGCCTGGCGCAAAGTTCAGATGACCCTGAAATCCGCCGGGCCACGTTTTCGAGATTGAGGAAAATGCTGGAAAATTGTCTCAGTCTGGAAAAATTGAAAATTGCATTGAAAAAATTGAGTTCCAGTATTAACGATCCTTGCAACGACGTCAAAATGGAGTTTTTTCAATTGCTTTTATCGTTGCAAGAACGATTGGTGAATTTTTGGGATTTTTTTCCTTTGACCACTGTACTCAATAGTCTTGAGGTGAACCATACAAAAAATATTTTTTTTCTTCAAAATTACATTGTAATAGCCGTTTTCTTTTTTAATTCTTCAAATTTTAAAGTATTCGCATTTTTTGATGTCCAAATTCTTCAGCATAAATATAAAATATATGTTCATGTTGGAATTTGCAATTGAATTCTCAACTGAAAAATATGTATAACAAGGCCAACTTTTTTTTTAACAGTCAAAAATAATCGTCTTTTTTGAAATTCATAAAAAAATTACATACATGAGAAATTTCAGAAAATCGGAATATTAATGAAGGATTTTTAATTTGCAGGTGACGAAAAATAACAAAATTTTGGAATTTCACGTCAAACTTTTGGGACACTCGATAATTTGCAAAAAAAATGAAAAAAGTATGATGGAGGAATTACTTTCAATGTGGAAAAACAACAGAGATGCGATGAAAAAAATGTTATCCCATTGCAACACAATTATCGATTTTCGCATTGCACTAAAATTGATCGAAGCAATGGTCATTTACGTGGTGCAACAAGTGAAGTTTGAAATAAACCATGAAAACAATAACGTGGAATCAAAAAGTGAATGTAATCAACAAATTCATTCAATTCAAGATTTTTTCGAATTTTAATTTTCATTTTATTTTAATTTAATCAACTTTCATCAAATCGGAATTTTGTTACATTTTTCCTAAAATTAAATTCAAACGGTTTTAATCATTTTTTAGGTAGAACATTCAAAAGTTTTCCTAAATTTGGAGAGTTGCATGAATTTACTTGCAAAATAATAATTTACATTGTTCAAATTATGCAACAACAAATCGGGGTTTGAGTTCAAATTTATACCTTTGTTTATAAAGTTACAATTTTTATACAATAAATTTATGAGTGTTAAAAATTTATAAAATGTGTAATGAAATTTGTGGATTTTATTTTTAGTGAACAACCAAATCGATTTCGAGACATTGGATTCATTGTTCCAAATCGGTGCTGAACTTTCGTTTGTTCATAAGAAAGAAATGAAAGATACAAAGAATTTGAAACATATCAACAATCTCATTGAAAGTAATATTTCTGGAATCATCCAGTACATCGAGGTGAATTGTGATTTTTATTCATAAATGAAGTTATTTTGAAAAAATTTCCAAAATGGAAAATACATACTTTGAAAAATTTTTATCTTTCTTACAGAAAACGCCGAATTGTGAATCTACTATGGTTTTTTTGTCTTCCCTCCCAGGAAACATGCTGACAAAAAATAAAGCAGTTCTCAACTTATTGACCATTAAATTACAGGATTCAGTATCATCGAATGACGAAATTTCTAGAACTCTGTCCACGATGATCAAATTGAAAAAATTTGATAAAATTGCTGAACTTATCGTCGAATTTTTCAAAGTACGTCGAAAAACGCGCTGATTCAATTGCAATGTCGCGATAATGATTTTTTTAAATGATTGATGAGTTTAAATTAATTATTGATTAAATAATTTTTCAGAGCAATTCTGACAAGAAACAAGGACTTCGAATTTGCGACTTGCTTTTTTCCGAACAATTCTTTCCCACTATCGGCGAAGAACATGAAAAACAACTACGGAAAATTCAGAAGTCATTGGATTTCGTCATCAGAATCATCGAGGACAAAATGACTGCAAATCCGAAGCATCAATCTTTGAACGAAAATGAAATCGTGCGAATTTTCCAGCATCGAATTTTCCTGTTTTCGAAAATGAGTGGGGCAGATCCTTTTGAACTTTCAGAGAAATTTCTCCAAATGTTGGACTGGACTACAAGGTAAATTTATTTTTTGACGAATTTTCTAAGCTTGAAAATTTCAAACTTTTTCGAAACTTCAAAACCTTCCAAATTTTTACAACTTTGAATTTTAAAACTTTACCACTTTTCTTGAATACTTCGGAATTCTAAACTTCAATACTTTCAATTTTCTGGAAACTTTCAAACTTTCCGAAATTTCCAGTAATTACATATTCAAAAATTTTCTCAGCTTCAGAACTTGAAAATTTTCTATAACTTTCGAAATTTACGAAACTTTTTGAATTATAGAACTTCAGAACTTTAAAATTTTCGAAACTTAGTTATTCGAAAATCTAAAATTTTAAAAATTTGTTGAATTTAAAATTTTAAAAATTTCCAATACTCTCTAAATTTTAAAACTTCACAATTTCCTCGAACTTCAAAATTCTGAAATTTGAAAACCGAAACTTCGAAATTCTTGGAGAATTTCGAAAATTCATAATTTTTTCAATTATTCAAATTTTCAAAACTTCCAACATTTTAAAATTTCGTCAAAATTTTGTAGATATCTAATTAATTTTATCATTTTTATTCTCAGATTCATCGTTCCTGAACTACCCAAAACAGAAAATACGAAAAAATGCGATTTTGCAGAACAAATCATCAATTGTATTTTTGAAACTGGGAATGAAATGATTCGAAAAAATATGGCCATACCCAAACTTTGCTGCGAAATTGTGATTCTTTACTGCAAATGTTTGTCGAGTGGAAATGGAATTACATTTATGGAAAATTCTCTGGCAGCGATTTTAGCAATTTTGGATTACGAGAAGATAAATTTCAAAAACGAAAAATCCGACGATTTTTCTTGCAAAATAGTTCCTAATTTGTTGGGTGCAATCATGGTCGCTTCAGCGAAAAATTTCAAGGAGAACAAATTGGAGCATTTGAGTGTAAGAAAATTTTAGTTAATTTCCAAATCACTTTAGAAAAACTTCTGAAACCTCAAGAAAAGTTCACAACTTTGGAACTTCAAAATGCTTCAAAACTTTGAAATCTAAAAACTTCTGAATATTCAAAATAACTTCAAAACATCCAAAACTCCATCATAGCAACATTTCCAAAACTTCCTCCATAAAACAATTCCAAAATAATTATCTAGGCTAAACGAATTGTATTAATTAATAATAATCAATCCTTTTTCTGTTTATAGGATCTCGAAAATTTGGTCTCCGTCATCCCAAAAATCTTTGCAGCATTGGATTGTTCGAACAAAAACAAAAATCCTGTTCTAAATGTTTATATGTCGATCGTTTTCAACTCTGCAGTTGTGTGCACAAGCGAAATGTTGTCGCAACAATTAAAAAACAATGTTTTTATAGTTGAAAACAAAATGGAATTGCCTGTTCTGGCACAAAAATTGATCGGTGTGATTTTGCATGATAAAAGGTTTCAAAATTCTTGTGTGGGAATCGCCAGTGCAGTTTCCTACAGCACACAGGTAATTTCTTGGACATTTTTTGCTCAGGGAATTAATCATTAAATCATAAAATTTGTTGTTTGATGATATAATTTTGTATTATGTGAAATATAATTGTACAATG
Organism: Platygaster equestris; assembly: GCA_030522785.1. Classification (NCBI taxonomy): domain Eukaryota; kingdom Metazoa; phylum Arthropoda; class Insecta; order Hymenoptera; family Platygastridae; genus Platygaster; species Platygaster equestris. The sequence goes on along the minus strand of JAPYZK010003401.1, from coordinate 358 downwards.
TGTAATATACAATTTTCCTTCAAAATTCTAGGTCGATGACTTGTCGTCGCTTATACTACTGCACAAATTGAAAGAATCATCAAAATCATCAGAAGAAAGTGTAAAAAGCATCAAAGCGTTAGCGAAAACTCGACTGAAAAATGGGTGCAATTGTATAGCAACCTTTACAACCAGGTGATTTACCATAGCCAATAAAATTAAATTAGAATCCGTTGAAATGAATAATGCATTTCGCAACTAGTGTAATAATACTTTTTCAACTCATGTGATTCCAAAACTCACATTCGTTGAAAACTTATTACACTCTTGGCGAAATGTATTATTATCCTAAAACGTGGAAAATTTGCGTTCGAAAAAT
>JAPYZK010003400.1:0-16212 GCA_030522785.1 Platygaster equestris | reverse complement strand
AAAACTTTTCCCCAGATTCAAAAAATTACGCAAAATAGTCGAAAATCCCTCATTTTTCCAAAATTCTCCGAGTACAACGAAATTTAAAAAAAAGTTCTAAAATTACGAAATGTCTGAAAAAATGCCCAAAACATTAAAAAATGTTTTACAATCGATGAAATGGACTGTCAATGGATTAATAATAATTTTTTAATGACAGAATTGATTTTTTCGATTTACCCATTCAATTTTTTTGTAATTGACTGTTTTTTTCTCGCAAAAAACAGTTAATTGCAAAAAACTGAATGTGTAAATCAAAAAAATCAATTCCATCATTACAAAATTATTAACAAATGTCTAAAAACTTTCTAAAATATCATGAAATGTTAAAAAAAATTTCGATCGTCGATGAAATCTTCGATAAAGCATTAAAAAAAGCTTAAATGATCCATTAATCATCTGACTATGTACATAAAACTTCAGAGCGCACAATTTTGCACATAAACTTCACCGTCCTATTCAAGTAGTTCGTCTGGTCCATCCTAGATAAAAGCATTAAAAAGCCTAATAATCCCCCAATAGAAGTCACTTTCATAGACGCTACCAAGAGTTTCCGGGTTCATTGATGTCCGCACTTCATCTTCGGCGAAAAAGTGACCGCGCGCATCTGCCGCCTGGTCACTTTGTCGCCTTGACAAGTACGCTACAGAAGGAAGCCGGCAAGAATTGACTCGGTCCTTTATCATAGACTAAGTAATTGTTCGCCCCGATATTCACCAAGTCTGCGGCTTCTTCGTAGAACGCTACGGTTATTGGTGTTTTTATTACCGCCTTTCAAATCCCTCTTGCCGGAAGCTAGGATTTTCCTGCTAGAGCACCCTCTTCATCCCTCAAAGCGCATTTCGAGCAAAGCCAAGGCTTTTTATTTACATTGTTACATGTCGAATAATGGATGATTGGACACACTTTTTCTGGTGTTGGTCTTTGGTGAATTCTTTATGTCTGCTTGTAACTCAAGCTTGATGAGAGTCGTTTGATTGATAGGTCGATTTTTTATTGGACACGACGAAAAAGTTATTGAGATTTGATTGTTAGTTTATTATCTATACTGGCCAGAAAAGTTTCGTCAGGAAATTTTAAATTGTGAAAATGGGAAAGAATTCGAATCCATCAACTTTTTCAACAGTACAACTGTCTCTCCAGAAAAATGAATGATTTCCGAACAATTTCCCCAAAAATGAGGATCACTGTACAAATCGAGGGTGCCAAACAGAAAAATGACAAAAGTTTCTCAGGTGGGAGGAAAACGCCTACCGAATACATTCAAGGATTCCGGTTCACTCGAGTCGAAATTTTTCGACAATGCCGGACCAATATGTCCCTCTAAATTTATAAAATATATTTTGGATAAAAGGACGTTAAACGAACAGGGCGTCGAGGGAAACTCCCAGGCGTCCGTGCGCGTGTTTTCGATCTTATTTGACTCGCATTGAAAGCCAATAAAAATCTTCAAAGGGGATCGATTTAGTGTCAAATTCTCCAGAAGGTCATTCATAATAGGGACCCATTTTTCACGCGGATACAGGGGAACATAGTTGAGAATTTAAGACTTTCGTATGAATGATCCGGTACAGTTTTGTTACCTCAACTATTTTCCGTAGTTATCAATTTTCAGCGTATAAAAAAAGTTTTTCTACAAAGTTTGTAAGCCCAGGCGAAGCCGAGGATCACAATCTAATAACTCCGAAAAAAACACACTTAGTACGAAATGGTATATTTCTCAACGAGTGCAGTATGAGCTTTTTTAAACTCGCCTTCGGCTCGTCTTGCAATCACATTCGTCCCTTCTGCACAAGTTGAGGACTATATTTTTTCCACCAACGTGAAGAAAATTCGATTTTTGACATTTTGAGCCGTGGTGAAAACCACATTTTCTCCACGGCGTTAGGAAAAATCCTTTTCCGTCATCAAATCCGCAAAAAAAGTTAAAAAAGCTTAAAGTGTTCGTTATACGTCAAGAAACCCTGGGAAAATCCCCAAGCGATTCCTCATCAACCTCGTCCATGTCACCCTGGAATCTTCCTGTCCCCCTCCCCCCGCCGTTTGAAAAAAAAAAACAACATCCTCCGCGAAGAAGGTGGCAACGTTCCAGGATCGCAAAAATCCGCAGCCTCGCGGGGTCCCAATTTGTCGCTCTCTTTGACCAGCGAAACGTCAGCGAGCGGGACGAGAAAATTGTCACCGACTGTCAGCCCGTGGGCAAAGCGGTAAAAAGGCGCGGCCGCGCCCCGGGAGAATTTCGCCGCGTAAGAAAGCGCGCCGGCGTAATGGGGGCGCGCGAGATAATTGCCCGGACAAAAGGATTGTTTATACGGTCGGCTAAACGAAAGCTAAATCTTCGGCGGCCGACGCGCCGAGCAAATTATTCGGCATTCCTTCGCTCGAGATGGCCAGGGAAGATACACAAGAATACACGGGAAACTGGACGTGCAGTGGCGCGGGCCGAAGGGAGTCGAGCACGCTCAGAATCCACCCCAAGGCAAGAAATGACGTGTATACATACACGGAAAAAAAAGTATGGTTGCGTCAACCATATAGATATTAACATTCGCGCCAACCATGTATATATGGTCATACTGAAAAAAAAAAATTTTTCTGGAATTTCAAATTTTTAGATTTTGAAGTGTCTGATTAATGAGGTTCAAGGATTCAGAAATCTCCCGAAATCCAGATTTTGAATCCTGGAATTCTTAAATTTTCAAAAATTTTTAATGACTTTTCAATGTTTTTTCAAAGTGATTTTACGTGAAATTAAAAAATTCACGATGTAGGATACATTAAAATTGGAAAATTTGTCGATCTGAATCTTGGTATAAAATTTTAGAATATATGAAATTTTGAAATCCGAGAATTCTGAGTTTCAGATGACAAATTATAAATTTTAAATTCACGCGATTCCTAGGATTTCAACATAAAACGCATATAAATTATCGAATTCGCCAAATTTCCGAAATTATGAACTTTTTAAGGGTACCGAATTCGATATGTTCAAATTTTCCATTCTCAAAATTCTTCAATTCCCGACTATAGGAAATTTTCAAATTCTTCAATATTCCGAGCTTGCAATCTGAAAATACAGAATTCCCGGATTTCTACGATTTCTCACACTCCGAAAACTGCCAAAATTCTGAACTCAAGAATTAAGAATTTTAGACTAACAAAAATCCCACATTTCGATATCTACAAATTTTCAAATTTCAGTCTGAACTCTCAAACTCTCAAATTAGTTGAAAAATATTTTTCAGGTGAAAAGATGGATTAAAGTTTCCTGACTTGGATAATTTTTGTTCTCCCTAAAAACCTGTGATCGTCAAAAAATTGGTTGGGATATCGAAAAAAATTAATTGAATCCATAAAAAATAATTCCATGAAATGTTCAAAAAATGTTATCATCCTTCACCATTGAACGTGCTATCACGAGAAATTCGAAACTTTTTTTCAAAAAACTATAAGGTAAGTGTGGGTAATGCCGCCATCGTGTAGGTATTTTCCGCCCAGTCTATTCATCAATCTGTTTTCGATCGAAACTAAATAAAATATTCGTGAAAAAGTGTCTTAGATAATAAACTTCATGTTCACGAATATTTTGTTGAGTTCCGATCGCAAACGGATTAATAAATAGACTGGGCGGATAATAGCCACACGATGGCCGCATTACCCGCACTTACCTTATAAAAAATACTCTTCGTCTACGCCTTTGTGGAAGTGCTACTCGTGGCTCGTTTCGGGGACTCAGGGGGCCCGGGATGAACAAGAAGAACCCCGCGCGAGCGCGACAACGAATATGCAAATCAATCCCGGGCTCGTAATTTCGCTGTAAGCTCGGGTTATCGTGTCCCGTGCCCCTTGAAATCGGAGTATTTTTGCGGATTCGTGAATTAGCGATGCTCGGTACGCGTTATCTCGCATCGTTGATTCCCTGAATTTCGAGTAATTATGTTGGCACAACGCTTAATGAGCGGCGAACTCGTTTTATTGTGACCACGGATTTTCGGGAATGCTTGTAAGGATGTTTGGACGAGATTTGGGTGAATGTTTTTTGTTCCATTCAATTGCACGAGAGGATTGATTTCGTTAATGTTGGATTAAGGGGAAGTATGGTTGTATACTTGACGTGATAATCGATATGTTTGGCGCTGAAAAATGTACACGATATCATTTGAATGAAAAACGTGTCGTAAATTGTAATGGATGAAATCAGAAGAACAGAGCTCGTTACGAGACTCTCTCAGGTAGAATTTAGTAGAAAATTAGTAATTATCAGTCAAAAGTTCGAATTTTTTTTTAAATTTGAATAATTTGCGATTTCGCAAAAGCGTAAAAATTTGAACATCTTCAGAAAAATTTTAAAAATTTCCAATACATATATATTTGAAAACATTCGTGGAATTGAAGTCTTCAAAATTTGGTAAACGAAGCTGAATTTTTTAACTGAAATGTTGATGAAATTTGTAATAATGCACAGAATTTGGAAAATGAGGTAAATTTCCGAAATTTTCCAGGTTTCATATCAACCCTAGTGATTTTGACTTTTATAACACTTTCATAAAAATCATACATTGTTTTTAAAATTTCATTTTTTTATAAAACTGATTTCATAAAAATTTTATAACACATTTTTGTTAATAAAAATCCGAGATGTATTTACAATTTTTTCCATAAAGTTTTTATGGAATGACTTTAAAAAATTATACATTTTATGAAAAATGTATTAAAGAATGATATCTTAGAATTTCATGGGAAATCTATGGTTTTCCGTTTTCACTGTGATTTTCGGAAACCTTTTATATTGACTTAATCGAATCATTCATGAATAAATGAATAAATTTATTTATTGTATTTATGTATACAAGGGAAAAATCCCGCTCACTTTTTTCCCAGTAGATTCGAAGAATTTCCAACTTTCTCTAGCGCCAATATAAAATTATATATTCAAACAATATATTTAAACATATATAAATTCATATATTACAAAAAATTATTCAATAAAAAATGGTCTCAACACGAATAAAATAAAATGAATGGTAAATAAACTATCAAAGTTCGAAACTGACGCACGTTCGAAATCAATCAATCTAACAATAAAATTACTGTTCAAATAACTTCCTGTGCAGAAAAAAATTCATCGACAAATATTCAACAAAATGAAAATTTACTATGGACTTCATCAAATAATTCATTATAAATATCGATAAATGAATGCATTTTATCATTGTATTTTTATGTACAAAATGCAAAGTAAAAATCTTACTTGGGTTTTTCCCACCAAATTCGTATAATTTTCGAAATTATCCAGCGCCGTAAATTAATTCATGACAAATAAACTCGGATATTTTTCACATAATTTAGTTCGACACTGATAAAAGCTATAAATTAAGGATCGTATCCTTAAAAACTTCAGTTGTAAAACTGAACGTACAGTGTCAATACTAAAAGAACAGAAAAACAAATGTGCAGCCTTCTTTACTACGCGTTTTTCTCGCGGTTGGTGCTCAAGGTGGTGGATTGTTTGTTCTTTAAAAGAAAGGCTCGGGTGCCGACAGAAGAGGATATCCCCCTGGAAAGGAGGTTCCCACCAAAGAAAATCATCAAAAACATCAAGCTGAAAGATCCTGAACTTCATGAGTTCCAAAAATGGTTGTCCGTAACAGATCCAGAGAAATACTTTACTATGGTGGTGCGTATTATTTGATATTAATATTCGAATTTCGAAGTTAATTTTCGTTAGCTCACAAATTTTGCATGATAAAATGGGGGGAAATGTGGCACATTCTCAGTCTACACCTCATAAATTATTTTTCCTGATTCAGTTAATGTTTTTCGACATTCCAACCAATTTTGAATAATTTTTATAAATTATTATTATATTATAATTTATGGATTCTCAGTCCAATTTCCTGATGGCATCGAAAAAACCGTAAAAACAGAGAATTGATTTTTCTACAGTTTTTCTCGGTTTTACAAAAAACGACATGATATTTGAAAATTTCCGGAGAATAAAAAATGTTTGATTATCCGGAAAGGATTGGAAATTGGTTCCGAAATTTCAAAAATTTTTTTAATCCCGAGAATGTACAAGATCTTCCAAAAATTATAAACAATTTTGGAATTTGGAAAAATGTGTTAATTTAAAAAAATTTGATGATTTCAAAGGGTTAAAAAATATCACAAAATTGTAAAAAACTGTAAAATATCAACACTTCAAAGAAGTTGGAAAATTTGGAAAACCAACATTTTTAAGAAATAGAAAATTCAAAATATTCATAGACATGGTACAAAATCAGAATTTCCAATAATCATGTAATTTTTGGAAAAACGGAAAAAGTTACGTGAAAAAACGAAATTCGAGCATTTTTTAGAGTAACATTACGACTTTCTGTGATCTGTTTTTATCAACTACATACGAAATAATCCATTTATCACAGTTCAATTTTTCGAGATTCAAGCGTTTCCAAAAAAAACCGTAAAGAACCAATCACCGGTTTTCTACCGTTTTTCCCGAGTTTTTTTTTTACAAAGAAATTAAAATTTCGATAGATATAGGTGAGCTGTACACAGGGAATCACGGTTAAAATTTGGGTTCCACCATGAGCACAGTCTTTTATTTCATTCAACAATCAAATAAACTTCTTCTCTTTATACTTTTCATTTTCGCTTTCAGAAGCCACAACCACACGTCGACGCATACGTAAAATTTCGTGTATTGGACGTAAATAGATATGCTATGGTGGACCAAGATCTATACGAATCGTGGCGTTTTGGAGAAAAACGGAAGGCAAGGAAACTTGAAAACGAACGAAAATCCATTTTCATGAAGACATACACCAATTTAATGGGAAGATGCACCGAAATAGAGAAGGCTATTATCTTTCTTCTGTTTATTGCATTCATTTATGTATTATATTTATTCAAACACTAAACCCAAAAATTTCGGTTTTTCGTGAACATAAATGAACATGTTTTATAAATATGTATACACGTAATTCATTAAAGGACGATTGTTTATGGTGCTGACATTTGATTTTCTCGATAACTTCATACTCACAAAAAAAAAATGACACATACCATAACTCTAAAAAACTCGCAAACCTCTCAAGCCTCCCACCCCACCAAACCCAACATCATCGACACCATCATACCGCGATAAACAACCCATAAACTCCCAGAAATCCGCGATCGCCATAAAAAACCGACTTTCACTCGCCCATAAACTTACCCCGTAAAAAAAAGACCCCAAAGTCGAATAAAAATCCCGAAACCCCGTATCCCAAATTGCTTTTTCCACCTCATTTACCTGTGTCGAGCGAAACGTGTCCGGGACGCCATACACCGGGCCCAATTATAATTTCGCCTCCGTTCCGCGATTGCAAGGCCCCGCAGAAATTAAATTTCGATACCGAAAGAAACTCGGTCGTGTCGCCCGCAAAAACTCCGGCCAATTTTCGCCTTCGATTTTCGCGAGCGATAAAAAAAAAGGGCCCTAACGAGAAATGCCTGGGAAGTCCGTTTATTCTAAAGGCCCGTAATGGTTCGCGTCGGTGTATAAAAAGCGTGAAAACATTGGTCATCATCGTATTCTTTCCCGAGCGCGAAATAAGGCGGCTACTTATGAGCTGGTCCCGGAAATTTAACAGACCTCGGGGCGATCGTTTCACGGTACAACGTCGCGTATCCTTAGATAAAGGGGCCTCGAGAAAGGGTCTAACAAGGTCGCATTGTTTATTTTCTCATCGGGGAGCCACCATCGGCGCCGAATAAATGCCGTCTGTGCCATCTTTATTCTTTCACCCCCTTTTGGAATATCGTCGCGTTAGATCTGGCCATTTCTTTATGCTAACGAGTGTATTATGGAGTGAAAACTTTGAAGGTAGAAAAGGAATTACTTCCCTAGTCGAGATAACTATTGTCGAAGTTGTGCATGAATTGAGAGTGTGCTTGCTCATTTTTTGGTCATAAAAGTATGAGGGATCGTTTTTTTTATTTTATCGGCTGTATTAAAAAAGCAGAGGTGGACCCAGGGGGGAGGGGGGATATAGGGACTCGACCCCCCCCCTCCCCCTTGAGGGTTGCATTTAAAAAATCGAAAATATACATTTCCAAACCTTGAAAACCTAAAATGGCGAATTTTTAATTGAAAAATTGTGGGAATTCGAAAAAAAAAACAAAGTTTGGAAAATGCTTGGAAGATTAAAATTCACTAAGACGAATTTAAAAAATTAAAACATTCATTTTTGCAGTTCTCGTAATTTTTCAAACGACGTATTTCATGAATTTAAAAATTTCAGTGTCGACTTTTTCGAAAAATTCAACAGTTTTGAATGTGAACAATTTGGAAATATTTATTTTTTATTCAAAAATCGAAGAACTGGACGTTCCAAAATCTGAACTGCAATACTTTCCATTATTCACCTACACCATCAGAATCCACAAACTTGAACAAGATCAAATCAAACAAACTCCTGATACATTCCAAACCCCATGAAAAAAAAAAAAAAAAACCCTCCAGTACAATATTCAAACACGTCCATTGTACCCCACTACGTCGTTCCAACGCCCGAAACCGACATTTCCCACTTTTTGTTTATTTTTCGTCCTATCCGAAGTAACCCCCGGGGGCTCATCTAACGAGGGTGAGGAGGTAACGAGGAAACGATGCTAATCCCGCACTGGTCGCGAAGACCGCATTTGCATCGCCCAGGGAATAATTTATCGCGTCGCAGACGCGAATAATGAAAGCTCGACCACGTGCGCGCTACACTTGTCGCAAAAAATAAAAAAACAAACAACCAGGGGAACGACACCTTGCCGGATTCAATTGGGGTTGAAATTATTTGAATACGCGGATCGTTTCTCAAATCTCTATCCGCCGTGACCGACTGTTTACCCAGCAATGCAAAGAAAGAAACTCGTTCTTCGAGTGGGGTACTGTTTCACGGACACGTTTTTTCTTTTCTCATCCACCGCAAGTAATGAACGCGCATAATCCGCCGGCTTTTTGCAACGGAGAAAAAACTTCAACGTTTGAAATTGTTGTCCTCGTTGAAAATAAATTTACGGATAAATTGTGGCCGGCGTAATGAGGGAAATCCGGGGATGCTTTTTTGGGCTGTTGGCGACACTTGTTCTGCGCGACGCGTGAAGTGTGAAAATACGGTGTTCGGGGGGCTTGGGTAGGGTGCACTTTGAACCAGTTTCGAGGGTTACTGCCATTGTATACGAATCGTCTACTTATGTTTCTGGATGAGTTTACCCGCTTTATGCTAAGCAGTACATTAGTTGGTCGTTTGGTTTTTTGGCTTCATGAAGAGGTACGACGTGTCATGTGAAAGGTACACTTTGGTGTCCTCTTGAGATCAATCCATCTGATAAGGGGTCGTCCATTTAAGACACAAGGGGGGAGGGGGCCGAATTTGGTGTGACATGGGGGGAGGGAGGGTTGGTTGTGCGTTACGTCACACTGAAAATTTTTTTGGAATCCCAATTCGCTGTTTTTTTTTTCAAGTTTAATCCGCTTATTCCAATGTCGGATCCGAAAATGCACTGTCGTTTTCAAAATGTTCGAAATGGAGGAGAAATAACGACTATCGCTTGTTTAGCAAAACGTATGATGAAATGTAAGAAATCCTCAAATGTGAAGAGGATAACAGCTAGTATGGTTGCCTCAACCATATAAATAGTAGCATTTGCGCCAACCATGTCTGTGGTTTGTACAAACACAGATATGGTCGTACCAACCATAGATATAGTTGTAAAAACCGCAGATATGATTGGCACAAGTGTTACTATTTAAATGGTCGAGGTAGCCATACTGTTTTCTCCGCGTGGAGAAAATTATATTCTGATATGTTACTCCGATAACTTCAAACATCACTCATCATTCAATGATGATCATTTTGAACTCGAATGATTTCTAAATTCCATCCATCAAATTGTGATCGAGACTTGACTTCGTAAAATGCTTCGAAAAAAAAATACCATCGATTTTCCATCATGAGCACCCATACTCGTCCCATTTTTCTATGTCTCCCAGTATAAAATATCCTAGTCGTCTACAGTTAAATTTCCCATTCTCACAACACAAAAAAACCCCAAATCACCCTCAGTACCAAACAGAATAAAACCAGGATTATTCAAGATAAAAAAAATAAAAAAAACACTCCACGAACCGAATCATACGATCCCAGTTTGCGAACCAAAATATGACCCCCATTTTTCACAGCCTTCTCCACCGAACGAAACCGTGAAAAATGACACGCTCGCTCCGGCGTCATTAGGCTTCATTTACAATCCACACCTCATCACAATATTAGCGGCTGCGTCAAAGATTAGCCGGGAAAAAGCCGGTAACGACGCAAGGGACACCCGAAAAAAAAAACTCCTCAACAAGTCAAGGGGACGCCGATTTTCCCGCTTTTTGCTCATCAATTCAAATGCGTTTTTTCGTCTCGAAAAATGCAAAATTTGATCGATTTTTGTTTTTTTTTTCGTCACGCTTCGTTCGCTTGATAAATTGAAGTCGGAGAACGATTGTCAACTGCGGCATTCGCACCTCGTTCGCACGAATCCTACGGCGAATATTTATTATTCCCCGAGTATACGTGACGTTCTTTTTTTCTCCTTCGTTCTCTCTTCAACTCGTGATTTCTGGCAGGTTTAACCCTTCATCCCCATGCCTAGATACGTCTGATTTCTCATTCAAGCAGCGTCCACGAGCGGGACCCCCTGGAGATTTCGGATAAACCCGTTTAATTGAGATCGTCTAGAAACGTGTTTAAACCGAGTTACATCTCCTGGCACTGATGGAATCTTGATTTATGAAGACAGCGCGTGATAGAAAACGCGGAGATGCTTCATTTTTCAAAAACTTATTTACATCTCCGCTTGTTCTTAAATTAAAAATGGCCCCTCGCTCGTATATGCGTGAAAGCGACGCGTTTCGTGTTACGGGAAAGATATGGGGGAGGGGATATATTTTAGGGAACAATTTATATCGAGTGGTTGGTAATTAATTACAGAGATTTTTAGGTTTTCGTTTCTTCGAGAGTTGTTGTTTTGACGAGTTTTCGGGTTTTGGGGGTTGGTGATTAATGGCGGCGTAGATTTTTTTTTCTTTTTTTTAAGTATATGGGTTTTATTATGACATTTTCTAGGTTTTTCAACGTTGGGTATTTCTTGTGAGACTGTCAAAATTTCTGAATTTGGAGGATGGAAAATCAAAACCAGGTAAGTGACATTTGTGGTAAGGCTCATTTTTCGATCTTATTACAGAGAATAATGAATCTTAAGTTCCCTTTGAAATTCAAAGGTGCCAAATACATTAACACTATCGAAATAAAACTTACATGAAAAAGGAACTACATACAAATTCTGGAATTTATTAACAACAGAAAGGTTGAAACCTTTCAATGTATATTAGTGTATTTAAATGTGTATTAGTGTATAAAAACTTGTAAATTTTCAAATTCGAATCGGAAAACTTAGAATTTGAATAATTCAAATTTAAAATTGTTCGATTTGAACGGGAAAATGTCAAGATTCAACATTTTTAACGTTTCGAAACTACAGAATCGAAATTTTAATTTTTTAACGTTTAAAAATGTTCGTTCTAAAACTAAAAAATACAACGATTTTAAATTCTAAAATTCTAATTTTGAAATTCAAGTTTACGTCACATAAAGTTGTGAATTTTTCATTTCGAAACGAAAAACTGAGAATTTATCAAATATTCCAAATTAAGAAAATGAGAAATTTTCCATACTTACACTCTGTTTTGTGATTTCAGATTTGTAAATATGAAATCATCAACTTAAAAATTCAAAATTGCACGATTCAAACAAAAAAAATTTTAAGATCGACAATTTCCGACATTTCAAAACTACAGAATCAAAATTTCCAATTTTCAAAAAAGTTCAACCTCGTCAACAAAAAATTAAATTCAAAGCAATACAAAAATTCCCGACCAAAATTGAACGATCTTAAAAACACAAAAATTTCAAAATTGAACATTTTTTCCACAAAGAGGTTAAAAATCTACGAAATCCGAAATAAAAATTCGAAAATCCGGAAATCCATACAAATCCTGAATTTACAAAATATCAATTAAAAAAAAAATCACAAACAAAATCAAAATTATTTTTGATTTTACTCTAAATTTACTATGCACCCTCTAAATTTTCACCTTATCAACCCCAAAAGTTAAACGCCCAAGACTTCAACTTATCCGCAAATGCTATCATAAATAGAATGTTTCGTGTCATGTCGAAAGCGTCTAGACACCGCTCAGTCAATCTCCGCCACGACACTTGATTCAATTGACCAATCGTCAATAATAAACTTGATGACGTTGGGTACGAAAAACGGAAGTGCACATCATCCGCGCCAATAACGAAACCCTTCAACTCTCAAGGAAAACATCAAAGACTTCCTGCAGAAATGAAGTAATTCATATAATAAATTGGATTGCTTCATATCGCAACATGCCCCAGAAAAATAGTTATTTTCTTACGGAAAAAGGAATGAAGAGAACAAAAAACGCATAACACGTCTCTGGAGATCAGCAACGAAGAAAGAATAAAAGAAGAAAGAACGGCAGCCAAATCTGCATTTCTATCTCGTGGCAGGCACGTGTCCGTTGGAATTTTCACCTACAAGACAATACATTCGATGTTTCGTGAATTTCAAATATTTCGATCATTATACATTTCACAAAATCCCAAGCATATAGAAAACTTTCATAATTCCCAAAATATTACATAAGAATTTGGGAAATTTCGAAAAATTTGGGAATTTCTAGTCATCGGAATCCAATTTTTCGGACGTTTTGAAAGTTTCGATATTTTTCAATATCCTAAGGATACTGAAAATTTAGCGATGGAGGAAGGGAAGAGGGTGAGAAACATGTCCTAGTTTTCTAGGACATGTTATCAATAGTTATCTGGACATCCTACCAAACCGTGAACTCAAAATAATAACAACAATTATATCTATTCGCGCTCCAAATAGGGTATAGCATCGTTTCGCACTTCTACTGATAAGAAATAAAAAACTTACGTTACGTTTCTTCATCCTCCATTTATCTAGTAATTGAGTGTTTTTCTGCACTCATTATGGTAGATAACCCTCTTATCAATAAGAGCTAAAACGTTTGCTAGTTTTAACAATATATATAAAAAATCCATAGTTATTTTTGCGAAATGAAAGGTTCTGTTGGTATAATTTTGGCAGCTTTCGTTTTCGGCGCTATCTACATAGATTTAGCCACTGCGGCCCTAATGACCATGGTTCTCCTCAAGATACTCGTAGGGTGACCTTACAGAAATCGTATGGTGAATGGGAAATCTCGCAAAAACCATTTAATCCTTAATCATGTCAAAGAATTGGTAAAGACAAGGGAATACTGATTTTATTACCACTCGGCTACTGTCGTTTTTTTACGAATTCACTACAAACTAAAATATAAGGTAAGTTCATACTTTATGACTGATAAAATTTCTTTCCATTGTCTAATGATGTTATATACCATTGGAAAAAGTGAAGTGATTGTCGAATAATTTTCGGATTTTCATTATAATTCATCATTTTTCGAACTAAATGAATGTCTGTATAAAATATAAGTAGACTATTAAAAAAAAAAAAAAAAAAAATAGACAGAAATTTCACAATCTCAAAAACCAAACCAGACAATTATTTTTAAACATCTTTTCAGTATGCTGGGATTCGAGAGAACGAAATTGCAGTCAACAGGCATAATAACAATTTTTGTCTCATTCACCTTAACAGAATAAAGTAATACTCAGAAATCTGTCGACGCAATAAATGTTCTTCATTATCTACCTTTGTCGTCATTTTCCAACTCAGCACTCTTCCAGATCATTAAAAAAAAAAAAACATTCGCGCGAATAAATAATGATAAACACATATTAAATAATGAATAAAACACATTCAGACAATCATTCTCCATTTTTTTCTCCCCCGTATCTCGTATAAAACCCCATTCATCATTCTTCAATGAACCATTGCTCCAATAACACGATATATCTGGATCCATGATCGCCGTAATAAATCAATTAGCGTCCAATTTTCGGAATCGTATCTACCCCTATCAGAAACCGGAAAAAGCGAAAAGAAATTCAACGCCAAAAATACGTGACTTCGAAAAACGAGAAAAACGTAACAAAACTGCCTGCTCATTATTCATCGGTGCGTGTCGTCTTTTCATGAACGACTTCGCGAGTATATCAAAATAACCATACATTTCTCAATAAACCATGTCACCCACGGCGATAATCCGTGAGAGCGACGTGGTAAAAAATTTTTTCCCCTCGGCCCAAGGCACCACTGCCGTACCGCGATGAATAACGCATTTCGTATAGCTAGGGACAAAGACGAACCACAAATTCTCCAGAATCGAAAACTTCTACTTTTTATGAAACAAAGACATTTTTCTCATCATTTGGTGAAATTCCCTGTGAACAAATCCACTGATAATAGTACATTGTTCTGCAAGCTGGCATTGGTGATTTTGACGAAATGAAGGGTAATTTCAGTCTCCATGAACTTTAGGGGGCTTGGATGAAAACAGTCACAATTTTCGACTTTTTTATCATTGTGCGAGTATTTTTTGGACGAAACATTGTTAATTAAACAAGATTTTCCCGAAAATTAGTCAAAAAATTTCAGAAATGAAAATCGTCATATCTGTGACGGTTTTTTTCATCCCTTCTTCTTCTCGATTTTCGACTTCTTTATCACGGAGCGAGTATTTTTTGGATGAAACAGTGTTAATTAAACAATATTCTCCCGAAAATTAGTCAGATTTTCGACTTTTTCATCATGGAGTGAGTATTTTTTGGATGAATTTATACAGAAAGCTCATACGATCAAGAGACTTTTATTATCAGGAATTTTTTTTGAATCTCGATTAGTTTCTGAATGATCGAAATTCGTTCGCTTTATCCAAATCCGAAATTTCAAAAAATCATAACTCGAGAAAACGAAAAAATTTATTTTCCAGAGAAAAAAAGAAAAATACGTGTCGATCATCTATTTTGCCCTAAAGAACGTTAGAAAAAATTTTCGAGCATATGCAAATTTCAGTTGTAAATCTGATGTGGAATGACCACGTACAAAATAATACACACGTATGAACTAAATTTGCTCTCTCGAATCTTATTTGCCTCGAAACTTATTTGCATTCGAACCCAGCGTGCAGCATTGACCTCCCGACCGCACAAACCGAGGGGAAAAACATTAATCTTCATCGAAAAGTCATGCGGAGAGAAAAACTATTCATAGTCTATTCACGCAATGCCACATATTCGAATAAATATTCAAATCGTCATCGATGTCTGATTGACGCCTGAAGGCTCAACCCCGAATTCCTATCATTAATATTTCCCTTGGGAAAAGTACCACGTGCGGTTAAGGTGAAATATTTGCTATCAAGAATTTATAATGTCAATCAATATAATTTATAATGTCAATCAACAAGGAAAAATAATACTAGGAAACCGTGCAGAAATAAAGTGCGACACAAAGTGATGATTTCGTGAAAAATTCGGAAATTTGATAAGGGTTTGACAAATTTTTGAAGAATTCACGAAATTTCATAGCAACCAGAACTGCCCTTGTTAAAATATTGACGTCAACAAATCGTAAACTGTTTACACGAAGTTCGCATAAAAATTACGTAAAAATTACGTAAAAGTGTCTACACTTTTACTGTACTAGGATGAAGAAATGATTTTCCATCTCTAAAAAGACTGGCTGAAAATGGCAAAAAATGCAACTCCCCGCGGCGGGAATCGAAGGAAAGGTCGTGAATTCGAGGAGCGAATCGCGTATACATTAAGCGGCGGCAAAGCGGCTGAAAAAGCAGCGCGCAACCCTCGAGGGGCTGTCAGCCGTAACAAATTGTAACTCGGTAGCGGGACCGCGATCGCGTGATTAATTGTAACGGCGGCGCGTTTCTAATGTGGGGAGGACAATTTTTTCCGACGAAATATCTGCATCCGAGAAACGTCAACTCGTACTTTTTGCAATTCAATGTAGTTCGACAGGCTACACAATTTCCGCTCTTCGGGAATTTCAATTTCAAATGGCGCATCGAATAAAGAAAGGTTCTCGGTCAAAGGCATTTTTTTTATATTTTTCGCAGCTTTTTTCCGATTCTAT
>JAPYZK010003399.1:0-13559 GCA_030522785.1 Platygaster equestris | reverse complement strand
TGTCGCGCTGCTTTAGCACGCATGTCCTGTCCCAATACCTACAAATGGCGCCGTCCAATTGGAATCAGAGAATTGGTGGTGGGAGAATAGGAATCAGCTGCTATCCAGTGTATATTACAGATCTTACAGATCAGTGAAATTGTCGTATTTGTTTGTAAACATTTAAGTGCCAAAAGTTTTTTTCAAAATGAAAGGATTAGGAAGTCCCCAAAAGCATAAAGCTTTGATTCAGCGAGTTCCTTGGATTTCTTCGTAAGTTTATTTTCAAAATTACGTGTTTTATCTAGTTAAAAATAACAGATTATTTCACACGTGAAAAAAACATAACCTAAAAAAGTTGCCGAAAATATTTTAATTACGTTTGTGATGGAAATTTTTAGATTATAATGGTTTTTTGCATCTGGGAATGCATGTTTTTTTATTGAAGTGTTCTCGTTGTTGGATTTGAATGTTCGTAAATTTGATATTTTAGGGATTTATTTTGACTTGAGTTTTGTAACATGTTTTGGGTACATAATTTGAAATAATTTGACAAATTAAGTTCAGATGTTGACATTTGTGAAATTTAGAGGTAAAGTTTCATCATCTTTGGATCTTGTATTTTGTGAATTCTCACATTTTCGATTTCCTCATTTTTCTTTGACGTTTTGGAATTTTTGCTAAAATAATCCAGATTTTGGAAATTCTATTATTCCAAATTGGTAAAAATTTTTTTGACTCAAAGTTTTGAATTTTGCATCCAGATAAAAATGACATTTTAATTTTGAACAGTGATTTTCAGGGCTTATTTCCATTATAATATTCAAATACTTGAATAATTATAATTTTAAAATACTGTTTCATAACTGTTATTGAATTTTTATATGAATAATTATAAGTAAATTGTTTGTTTTCACAATTGTTGTAATTTTTCACATTACAGTGAGGAATGGCGCAGAGTATACGAGCAAGTTATTTCTGACAATTATGAACAACAAATGGAGGCGTTGCAAGCATTAAAAATTTGGAGGGCAAGGTATACAAAAATAAATGGAATGTTTTATAATCATTGATCAACAATAACAATTTGATTTATCGTACTCATCAGTTCATTAGTGATTAATCAGAATTATTATAAATGACTCATTTAATATTTGTATTGTACTTATTTTGAATGCAAGAATTCTCTACAATAAAATTTGAAAATTTTAGTTTTTTTTTCTTCTAATTTTAGTCCTGAATATATTTTCAAAAATTGTGTAATATTCATATATTTATGTTTAGCCAGATAGGGAAATGTTTTTTAGTGAAACCTTTTTTTAATTTCATTGATAGTTCCAAAATTTCCACAAACTTGATTTTTTCGTCACTACTGGATTTTACTTTCAAATTTTCAGGTATTGAGCATTAATTCTCAAAACATGAAAACATTTTTTATTAGGCAATAAAATGCCTACAATTGTTTACAAATTACATAATTGAGGGCGTGGAAATCATAAGGGCCTTAACACTCGGACGAGACACACTATCTAGCTTCCACTTTTTGGTCAGACATTTCCGAATCGCTTTTTGGTCAGACATTTCCGAATCGCGAAAATTGGCAACACAAAAAATACCACTGCATAAAGAATGAAAAATGCAATGAATTTCTCCTCACACATTTTTTAATATAACTCGTAGTTTTCAAAATAAAAATTAAAAACCCTTTTGTTTTCAGACAATCGAAATCACCATTTTTAAAAAATAAACTCGCGATATTTCGGAAAATTGTACATATTATCATTCGAAATTTAACAATCATTGCATTTTTCATTCTTTATGCAGTGGTATTTTTTGCGTTGCCAATTTTCGCGATTCGGAAATGTCTGACCAAAAAGTGGAAACTAAAGGCATGGTGGCAAATGCACAACTTTTTTTTGTACATGTGCCACCATGCCAAACTAAATAGTGTGTCTCGTCCGAGCGCTAAAGCCCTTATGCTTTCCACGCCCTAAATTGTGAATGCTCACAAAAATTCAAATTTAGAGTAATCATTCTCAAAATTCGTAAAAATGACAAATAATTGATGGAAAACATAAATTTTAAAAGAATGCAATTTTTTCCCGATTTTTTTTTTTTGAAAAACCATCGGTCAGCTGGTTTCGAGTTTTATATAAGTGCAATTTTTGAGTAGCGTCTTTTTTTATCAAATAAATCAGAGCGTTAGCAAATTATTAATTGAATAAATTATTTCAGGAGTTCTGAACTTGCAACGACTGTAGAATGCACGTTATGGATCCTCGAAGTGCAGTTGATGGATCATGAAAAATTCCTGCAAATTGACATGAACGACTTACCACTAAACCAAGAATACATTTTACGAATGATGTATTCAGTCAACATAATGCGTTTTTTGAACACCATTTCCGAAGTCATGAAAACCAATGATTCTATGTTTCGAATAGCAAAAAATTTGAAAATCCCAGATTGGATCGTTAAAATAAGACACGACACTGCTCACAGTAACGAATTGCCCAGTTTGAGCCAGTTGAGAACTGCAGCTAAAATTTTGCTCAAATGGATACAGGTATAATAATCACGTATTTTGAAAAACATTCGATTCATATTTGAAAATTCTTGAATCTGGATTTAAAGTTTCAGAAATCTGTATACTTTGAATTTCGACATCCGAAAATGAATTGAAAATTTGTAGAACAAGAAATTATAAAATTGAAGTACTTATAAACATTTCATAATTTTAAAATTTACAAACACAAATTTTTATGATATTCTCTTAAAAATGCATTGAGCAGTTTTTTTAGTTCATGTACAATGTTCATAACTTGGGAGGTTAACTTTTTCTAAAATTCTAAATGAACAGTTATTTTTATTTTTTTTGGTTGCTTACTGAATGTTACTGTTTTTATTTTTCGTAGGATCAATATTGGACTGACACTATTAAATCAGGAAACAAAGAAACATCTGTGATTAAAAAATTGGGCAATAAAGAAACTCTTGCAGCTGATCATCTTGAAAAATTTATTGAAATTTGGATGACAATTGGACTGTACAAAATAGCAAATTATGAACTCGTTGCGGATTTGCCTGATCCGGAATTCAAGTGAGAAATATTATCAATTTTTTTAATGTCATTGTTTTTAACAATGCAAAACATGGATAAAAGTTTTTATATAATGCTTCATTGATTTATTATTTTCCGAAAACCATATCGTTTTTGTCGTTTAGTTCAATTTTAGAAGTGAATTTTTGTTTGTTTGTATTTTGTTATCGAGTTTTTCACAATTTTTTGAATTGCTAAACATCCGAAATTTTTGAAGATTAGAAGAAATGAAGAATTTTGGAGAATCATTAAATAAGTAAATCAAAAAATTTTATAAACTTCTGCTTTTCCAAAATTTTCCAGATATTGTTGAAAAAGTAACAATTATCTAAACTTTGACAGTTTTAAATAAATTTTAAGTATTTCCTAAAACCGAACTTTCTGCAAAGTTCAAGTGAATTTCAGTTGAATTGAGAACTAATGTTCAGAAAAAAATCCAACCAATGTTCTTAAAAAAATCGTATTTTTTATGTTTTTCAGTAAATTCATGAAAAAAATCTGCCCCAAAATGGTCCCCAAAGCAGACTCTCCAAATTTCTCAACCTACACGATTTCTAAAGCGCAAAATCACGTTCTCACCGCGATATCAAAACACCTCCAAAAGCATGAAAATAACGCCCACCAAACGAACATCGTCATCGAAACTCTGCTCCAAAGTGAAGCATTTTTCCCGAGCCCGGATTTTCTCGAAACTTTCGATAAAGATGCAAAATCTGCACCTGAAGAATTGATTGACTTATGGAACGATTTTATGGTAGAGCTTCAAAAAACCGAACTTCTCCAACCGCTTTTTCTTCGTTTGCTCGAAATCACGCAAAACGAGAACGGAAACGAACACAAAAAATTCGTCGCTTCTCTGTGGCTCGACATTATTTTGCGAGCAGTAGTGAAATACGAAATCGCGCAAAAAGTGAGTCTAGTTTTGGAGCAGAAATTGGACAGCGAAAAAAAAGTCG
The DNA here is from genome assembly GCA_030522785.1 of Platygaster equestris. Lineage (NCBI taxonomy): Eukaryota > Metazoa > Arthropoda > Insecta > Hymenoptera > Platygastridae > Platygaster > Platygaster equestris. Next base: position 9,524 of record JAPYZK010003399.1, on the reverse strand, counting down.
AAGACGCAGAAAAAATCAATAGGAAAATTTGGAAAACGACACATAAAATTCATCCCGAAAAATCGTTTGAACTGGATCTTTCTCACAAAATCCCCAAGTGTTTCAGGAGTTACGATTTTTTGAGGTCAATGGTGCTGAATGTTAACGAGTATACGCAGAAAAGTATTCATTTGGTTCTGGAATTGATACCTGACGTGACGGAGGATTGTAAAAAAAAGTTGGAGGAACTTGTCAATATTTTTTTGAATACCAAGGAAAAGGAAGAAATCGAGGATGAGGAGAAACTTTATTCGGTGGAGGATCTTGAAGCTTTGGAAAATTCGGATGATGAGGAGGAACATTCGGAGGTGGAATTGGCGGATCGAACTATGCGAAATGCAAGTTGGGCTTTGGCAGAAGGTATATTTTGAAAAAAAGTTAGCGATTATTTTTTTATGTCTCGAAATATATTCTCCAGAAAAAGAATATTGGATAAAATGAACAATTTTATTACAGTTCAAGGCTTCTTGCAAAAAACGACTATTCCGTATGTTGAAAAAATGAATTCAAATTCGCTGAAAAATTTAGTCCAACTATTGTGTATATTTTTCAGGCGATCATGACTGGAGAAATTGTCCCATTGGAATGTTACCCCGAAACATGAATTCTGAAACATTCGATGACTGCAAAGAAAATGAAGAAAACGATATGAACACCAATGAAATATCAATCTCTGAGAAAACAACCTCAATCAACTGGGACCTTGCATTAAAAAACAAATGCAAAAGAAAACGACCAAGAAATGCATTTGTGAAAAACAACGTTACGAGAGCTATTGACGTTGTTAAAAAACGTCGTATCATTTAAACCATATCTTTCAACATCAACCAAAGTTTCACAAACTTTCCTTTCATTCAACGTTTAAAAAACAAATGTTGCTTTCCTTTCAAGTTGATACAAGAAAAATGCGCATTAAAAATATGCAAAAAAGGAGCATTTATTGACAAGATCGTAAAAAAATACAAAAAACTAAATCTATGTTCAAACAGATTTAGTTGAGTACACGATTTTGTTCCACATCATCGTCGAAAGACCAAGTTGTTTTGGTTTTACGTAACCAGGACGTGTCTTGATTTTATCGTAAATAATTTTTCCCAACTTTCTGAAAGGCTCCAGAATTTCCCGATTTTTTCTGGCCCACGAAGCGTTCCAAATTGTTGGTCCTTGGTAACGCTCGATAATGCCCCCGCAAATGCCAGCTAGATGGAGATTTTCCTTCGTCTCCAATTCCGTGAAATACTGGTAGTCGATGATCCTGGCCCACCAAAATCCGTGCTGCTGTGCATCATGATTCATGTAATCCTCCCTGAGATTGAACAGTCGTTGCCAGGAAGTCTCAGTCTGGAAAAATTTCGACACTTTCTGAAACTGTTCCCAAGAGAGCTTCAGAATTTCACTAGCTTCCATAACCAACTCGATGATGTTCATCCCGCTCCCTTTCGTGCTCTACAGAATTCCAGCTAGTAAGTAAGCTACAGTTGGATCTGCTTCGTGCTCGCAAGTGCTGCGGCGCCGAATGTATGTGGACGCCAAAAGGGCAAACATTTTCCTGAAAATAGGTTGTGAGTTAAAATTTGAAAAATTTGTAACTTATTGGGGGTGTGAAGATAGGGAGTTTCAATTTTGCCCGGGATGAGTCCCGGGCAAAATCCGGTCGGCTGAAAATCGGTCCCTCCAGGGTTTCGGCAAGGGCGGTGGCGTCACAGTTGCCATGAGGTTGTCTCCTTCGCGAATTGTGCCTAAAAGATAGAAATCCCAAAACCTGCAGAGGACCCTTTTGTGTTCCACATTTTCGCGCAATCCAGAGGGGAATTTAAATTGGAGCCAGAGTCGGTGCAGCAAATCGTCGCTCCATGCCTCAGGGTTGTTTTCATTTTCGAGGAAGAAGTCAGATGGTTCGGATTTTTGATTTTGTTTTTTGAACTTTTTGTTCTTCTTTTTTGTAGATTTTTTTCTTGGGGCCATGGTCTGGAAACTGGAATTGGATTTAGAGTTGGAGCATTTACTTGGTGTTGGTTTTTTAAATTATACGTACTATACTGGGTGTACTATAAATGTGTATGTATTTTTAATAATATATATACGTATATTGTAATCTTATTTTGTATTTTTCATGTTGTAAAAATTGTTTGCGCTGAATGACGAACCAAAAAATATATTCGTGGGAATTCGCCTATTCAATACATTTCATCTAACAATATTTAACAATTTACATTTTGTTCATTTTGTCTGTATTTAAGGTTACGTAAATAATAGATAGCAATCAACAATGGTTTTTTGCTCAACATGATTTTAACACTGTCAATGTGCGATATTTTTGTTGTTACCTGTGATGAAGTAACAAAAAATCCAGGAAAAAAAATTCTGAATTTTAAATGCCGGGACGATTTGTTTTTACCGTTTTTTATCGTAATATGTTTTTTATTGAATATCGATCTATCGATATTGCATGTGCTTCGATATCATAATCAAAATATCGATATTTCGATATATATATATCGGTGTGTAAAATATATATATCAACAAGCCTAGAGTTCTGGTTGTTTTTTACCGGCCAGTGGCGACACTGCCAAAACAGCGAATTTCCCCTAAATTGGCAACCCACATCAGTCAGGTCCAATCAGGTCTGATGTTATCAATTTTTTTACCTGAGTCAACTTAAGCAAACTTGAGTGACTCGAGTGATTGATATGTAAATATTATGTATTTGATAGATACCAAACAAAATTTCAAAAATATAAATAACTAAAGTGCAATTTAGATAATTGCAAAATTGTAAGTTGTAGCTAATTTTGCAATATAATGGCACATTGGTTCCATCGCAATTTACTGAAGGCCACAACGAACCACAAATTCGAGCTCAAGGTCTCGGATCCCACTGGGGCAACGAAAAAACTTCTCGAGTATTTACCGGATATTTTTACAACCATATCTTTATTTCATAATTTTGGATGATGATTTCATTTGGTACGATTGGATTTAAGCGATTTGAAGCTCGCAAGAAATCGTGTAATGGACCTGGTGAAAAATGCGAATAATACAAGCGACATGGTGGAGCCTGCATTTTCGTCGTATCTGGCTCTGTTTTATGGATTGATATGGGAAATTGAGACTTCCGAAGAACACGCCCAACATGTCGGAAGACCTAACCATAGCAAACTCAGGAATTTGATGGTGTTCAAGTGGACTCAAACTTTGCTTGGATCACAGACTTAGTAACTATTTTGCAAAAAAGCTAGGACGAAATTTGAAAATCTGTTCAAAAAAAGGTTTAAAGAAGTTCAAAAATATAAGTTTGAGATTTGGATACTTCAGTAATATGGAGTTGAATTTTTCCCATTCTCAACGGTAACGAGTTTATGGAAATTTGAATATGGACAGAAGAAATAATGTTGAATGTTGAAATTTCCTAAGTAAGATGATGCTTTAATTTTGATGCTTAATTATAAAAAAATATTGAAACAAAGGCAGCAATTTCCATAATGACAATTTTGTTTCAGTTCCAGTGCAGACTCAGTTTATGAAGTGGCTAACATGAGTGCGAACATTGGACTTTATTTTATGAAACATGCAGCGATGATTGCTGCCAAAGACAAGTAAATTTTCTAGAAATGTAAAATATTACATAAATTGAAACTTGAAAAAAAAGAGTTACAGTGAACAGATTCACTGTAACTAAAAATTTTTCAAAAAAACAAGTTGGGTTCTTATGAGAATTTCTTTAAAAAATATTCGACAAACATTTAAAAATGCTCAACTGACAATTCATTGAATTAATGTTATTTACGAATAAATGCTGATAAGGACCCTGTGGATGGTCAAAAACCTTATTTTTCAAAATTATAATATAATATATATGAATGATTTTTTACTAATTTCACACAATGTGATATTTCTTTTTGTGGTCAATTTATCATTGCTTTGTTTTTGAAGACTCAACATTGAAAGCAATCTTATTAATTATTTTTAGCATTACGATGGACGAGGCAAAGGAAGTGCATACAATGTTAAGAAGAGCAGCGGGAATTTTCACCTTCATCCAGACAGAATTTTTACCCCAACTTGCAAATCCTCCCCCTTTAGGCAGCGACCTCGACCCTCGGGTTATAAATGCTTACATTAATCAGTGCACTGCCGAGGCGCAAGAAGGTGCAACATTTTTCAACAAAAAACGAAAAATTTAAAAATTCCTTGATCACTAATTAAATGTGAATGAATTTGGAAACCAAATTTTTTTTAGTGACTGTTGCGCGAGCAGTCGAACTGAAGCACAACGCAAGTCTAATATCAGCTCTGGCAAATGAAACAAGCAAATTATTCCAAGATGCTGCGAGCACCCTGAAACCTTTTGGAGAAAATTCGGCGCAATGGATTATGTACCTGGAGTTGAAATCAGCTTTTTACCAATCTTACGTAATACATAAAAAAACATTATCAACTGTAACAGAAATTATGATAATTGGAAATGCAGACTGATGAAATTGAAAAATTTCAGGCATATAGTTACTGCGGGGAAAATCTCTTGGCTATGGACAAATGCGGCGAAGCTATCCGGGCTCTGCAAGAAAGTGAAGCTTGTTTAAAAAAAGCGAAGGAACTTTGCAAAAGTTATGGGAAAACGAATGGCCCTGCTCCTCGAATAAAACCGGACCAACATGCGGTTTTTCGACGTTTAGCTCCTTTGGTCAAACTCACTTTGGACAAATGTAACAGGGAAAATGGTCTAATGTAGGTCATAGAGCTTTTTGGGAACGATTTGGGTGCTTACTTTCATTGTTTGAGAAAAGTCAGAAATTATTTTTGAATTCAAAACTCGAAAAAAAAACAATGTTTTACATGAATTTTAGATACCATGAACGTGTTCCTGAAGAAGTTCCAGCCCTTGACACCAAAGCAACTTTCGGCCTCGTCAGCCCGATCGATTTTCAAATGCCGGCGAAAAATCCATCTTGGACCGTCACATTATACAATTCTTTGGTCGGAGTAAAACAAGAAAAATTGAGCAGCGAGCAAGATTTGCCTCATGTGAAAGAAGCACCGATTTTTGAAACTAAACAGGATCCGAAAAACGAAAGCGGCTGCAGTTTGCAGTGACTAAGTATTAACTTTCATGACACTTTCAACTTGCGTATAAAAAGGCACCATTTTACACTTGGCTTTTTATTGTAATTTTCTAGTCAATCGTTACAAATTGAAATGTATATGAATTTTAAAAATCATACTGGTTTTCAAAATAGTAGAATTTTAGTGATTTTCGAGCTTTGCTGTGCAATTATATTAAATGAACTAGATCGGCTGAAAACATTCTGAGCTGCACAATTTACACAGGTAACTTATTTGTGAAGTATGAAGTCGCTTTTTGCAAGATGTTTTGCATAGTTGATATTTTTATTATTTCTAAAAAGATTATAAAATGACTAGAATATTATTATTTTAATTTTAATAGAATATGATCGATATTACCATCCTCATCGAGTACAAACTTGATTATGCTAATTGATAAAAAAAATATATGCATTTATTTATACACATATATGCATTTGCTTTTACTGTTTATTTTTATTAGCCTTAATTGGAACACCAAAATTAATCGTAAAATAATTTTTACAAACAATACGTCGGTATACATTTCATAATTGAACTAATTTTTACAAGCTTTGACGATTTTTTCGTCTTCTGAGTGATAATTCGATATCGATGACAAATATAGAGGATCACCTCTGAAAATTTCGCTTGTGACACTTTCCACTTTGACGACGACGTAATCTCCAGGTTTCATTTCACGAATTGTTTTTGTATCGCCTTTACTTTCTGGAATTAGGGCGTCTGAAAAAATTACCCTTGTGCCTCCATCAGAACGTCCTTGAAGATGTGTACGGCTTCTTCTGCTTGTTCCTTCAACCAGAACAAGCTGAGTTTTGCCGATTTGCAATTTGTTAATTTTTTCGGATTCCGAACAATACAATTTGTTCAAGCGATCAAGTCTTTCTTTTTTCACTTCCAATGGAACATTGTCTTTGTAACGTCGATGAGCCGCTGTTTTCTGAAAAATCATAATTTTGTTTGACTACAAGTAATTTTGAATATGATTTTTATTTCTCAGATAAACAAATGGCAAAAAAGTAGAATAACGAAATCCTTTTTTTCCTTTGATTCATTTCCCTTCTCCCAATCGAAAGTTTCCTATATCATCCATTATGTTGGCAATAATAATTCATGAATATTTTCGAAAATATGCTAATGGTAATGACCTCTCTCATGCTGTAATAAAATGTGTAAGCTTTGTTAAATTTCACGATGTCCATGAGGGAAAGAGTGTCTTCGAATTCCTCTTCTGTTTCATCACAAAAACCTGTGATAAAATCGCTTGACAAAGAAACATCTGGAATTATTTCCCGGATGTGTTGAACGAGTTCCAAATAAGCTTCTCGCGTGTATCCTCGACGCATTCGTTCCAGAACCGCCGAGTTTCCACTTTGAGCCGGCATGTGCAATTGTTGACAAATGTTCGGCCTCTCCAAAATCAATTGCAAGACTTCATCCGGAAAATCTTTTGGATGTGGTGATGTAAACCTTGATAAGAACAAGTAAAAAAGAAAATGAATGAATGAAATCATAAAAGAACCTGTTTAAGGCATTTTTACATGCCAAGTTCAAACAACTTTTGTAGAAAAAAAGACTAGTACCTGATTCTCATTTCAGGATCGATTTCAGAAACTTTGTCCAAAAGATCGCTGAATCTCAAGCCTCCTTTTTTATTTTTGTACACAGTTTTAAACCCTTTTGCCATTTTTGTTTCCGAATTTTCGGCGACGAAAAAATTCGACGTGGAAGTATCTCTGTAACTATTTACATTTTGTCCTAGTAACGTCACTTCTTTGATTCCAGTGTCTGATAAATGTTTTATTTCAGCAAGGATGCTGGAAAAAGGTCGCGACCTTTCTCTTCCTCGAGTGAATGGAACGATGCAATAGGTGCACATGTTGTCACAGCCTCTCATTATTGAACTAGAAAGATGGAAAAAGTTATTTTTTTTCAACTTTCAAAATGTGAAAAATACAAAATGTTCACTATGTTGTTACATTTTTCTAAGATTTAAATTATCAACTATTCCGGGAACATTTGTGTTGGACTCGATTCGAATTCTTAAAAAAAATTATCTCGCAATTTTAAACGAATCGCTATTCGATTATGATCTGAAAAAGATGCTTTTAAATTTCGTTCCTTTGAATTTTTACTATTTATGAACAATTAATTTTTGCGTCCTATTCATAAAAAAGATGAGGAAAAATTAGAAAATTTACACAAAAGCGCTTTTTGATTCTGGGTTCAATCGAACTGGTGTGACATCAGCGTAAGTTTCATCAAGAGAAAGTGCGACATTTATGGCGGTTTCATTCGAATCTGCGATGGATAATAAACGAGGCAAGTCTTTGTAACTGTCGGGCCCAGCAACAATGTCCACAACTTTTTCTTCTTCAAGGATTTTGTGTTTCAGCCGTTCTGCCATGCATCCTAAAGATGGTAATATAAAATGAGTTTCTTATTTAAAAAACAAGAATAATATCTAACAGATTTGCAACAATTTTGCTCATTTAAAAAAAATAAAAACTTTGAATAAACAACATTTTTATAGTATATGTATCATGGAAAAAGTGTTTGAATATTCTAAAACTTCGCTTGAAGCTTATTTGGAGTATTTATCCGAATTTAGCAAACTTCCGAAATGACAAATTTTGTGAAATTCAAGTAATTTGGACGTAAAATGACGATTTTTAAATTCAAATTCCAAAACGCAAAATTTGGCGATGTTTGAAAACTTCGTGAAAAAATATGTAAACATTTTGGTGAAGTGAAGGTGTTGAAATGTTTCTTTTTTAAACATGCACCATTAGAATAATTCAATTAATTTTTATTTAATTTTGTCACTTCTGGTGTAAAAAATTATTGGCAATTCTGTTTACTCAATTTGATGAGAAAATTGGTGAACCTAATAAGCCAACTTTTACTGGAATTCTGGATAGGCGAGGTTGCTGACGTTTTTTCAGATGCCTTAAAAATTTTAATCGGTTCCAGATTTTTTGCTCTGCATTGTCGCGAATCGCACAAGTGACGAGTAAAATTATGTCAGCTTCATATAATTCTTTGGTTGATAAATATCCATGTTTTTTCAAAATTGACAGTACCACCTCTGCATCATTGACATTCATTTGGCAGCCATAAACGTCCATAAACACTGAAAATCCCAAAATTTATTACAATTAGCACAAATGGGACATGTACAGGATGGATAGGAATTTCATCAATTTTGGGGAAACTACTATATTCGTCCATTTTTCATGCATTGTTTACCTATTTTTTTAACTTTAACAAAATAACGCATCAGTAACAGTAATTTTCTTTTCGTAAAACATAAACTGTAATCATTATGAAGTGATACATAACAAAATTCAACGGATGTTAATACCTTTTTGACCTCTGCCTTCGATATTCGGCAAATACGGAATACTTTCCGCGATCAAATCATCAGAAACATTCGATTCCGGTGACAAAAAATCGCTCAATCCGGGACCCTTGGAAATATCGATTTTTTTCCTCGAAAAAACTTTATTTTTTTCACCAAATTCCTGTGATTCTCCAACATCTTGCAAAACTTCGGTGGTGTACAGATTGCGGGCAGCATATTTTTCGCAATACGCAATCGAGTTGTTTTTCAAAAACTTTTGAAAACGGTAAAAAACTTTGTTTCCCGAACTGTGTACGGCACATCGAATGACGTTCATTTTCTCAATGATGAATTTTACTGTAAAAAGTAGGTATTTAACATTTTAAGAGCTGGCGTTTATTGTTGACATGGTTGACATGTCATTTTTTTTGAGGTTATATAACAAATTTGCTTTCAAAGTTCAAACTTTTACGTAGCAAGGATGGCGGACACGATTATTCAACTTAACACCTTCAAGCCCTTCAAGTATACCTACATGTACCTACATACTTGTAATAGAAATAGACGGAAGTGATGATTGATTTCGAAGAATATGCTAATACGTAGTTGTTGATTCAGTAAAATAATAGTTCAAGTACTCAAGGAAGTTATTTTCGAATTGCTTGTTTCAGTGCAATCTTTTTTTTCCCCCTTTCATAATCACAAATTTGAAAAAAATAATCATAATAAATAAACCGCATAAACCTCGCTCGGGCTCGGTTAGCTCGGTACAGGGCAGTACAGGGCTACAGGGCAGTACAGGTATGACACGGGCTGACTTTGCATATGTAAAGCGGTGACCAACTAATGTCCCGATCGGAACTAAACCGCCAGGGGCGCTGATCCGATGTTGCCCGAGAGAAAAGTATCGAACCTTTCTCTTTACGCTCTCGATTGGTCTTAAGCGTTCGAAGCGGGATCGCTCCACCGTTTGAATCTTTAAGCAGTGCTCACCGTATTCGGCTCTCGTTGGCTCATCTCGCGCGGAAATTACGCTCTA